>SNQJ01S0035566.1:34581-70142 GCA_010110895.2 Picea sitchensis | reverse complement strand
GTCCCTTTTGCCACGTCTACAACGTCGGTATTTCCATGACCTAGACGTCGGTCTTACGACGTCAATATGGGGTTGGAAAATCCAATTTATGATGACACGTGGCGTCATATAACGTCGCAATATAGACGAAAACTAGGTCGTCGAAAAAACGACGTCCTGTGAAACGACGTTTGAGGGGGTCTGAGGTTTGTCAGTATTCCGACAATAGAAAGTGGCAATTGCGTCAAACGTGCCGTCGAAATTTGACCCAAATGCACTAGTGAAAGATGTGCCCATTTTCAACAAGTATATCAAGGAAGAATGCATTAGAATACCAGGAAGAAAATGAAAGTATGCTCCTACCATAAATGTCATATTTCAATTAGTTGACCTTATGCTTGGGAAGTTGATTGTACCTAAGTACTTGGATCCAAGGAGTCCCTTAGTAAATGTGCATATTAATAAAACCCTGGTACAAAATACTCTTATTGATCTAGGAGTTGCAATCACTTTTATGACTATGGATACTATGCTAAGACTCAACCTGTTAGGAACCAAATATCAATATAGCATAGAAAAATCTCAGAATAAGTACTCAACGCTTTGAAAAAGTGAGAAATTCAGATAATAAGCCTCTTCAATGGGGCAACCTCCTTATTCCCACATAAATGTTCAAATACAAGATGATTCCAAATGAAAATTTCTCCTTAGTATATATAGGAGAGTAGGAGGTATAATTACAACTAATGGACCGAAGATGACATAAATAAAATAACATTACTAATGTAATATGCCCTAATTAAGGGGTAATGAGCCACTATTTAGGGCTTAAAATGACCCTCCCCTTGAGACAAGTGTTGTCCGCAACACTTGAGTAACTCTATATGCTTCTGTATAAAAGACTCATCTTCCCAAGTGGAATCTTCAGAAGGTAGTTTCCCCCATTTAATGAGATACTCTGAAATGGATCTGTTCCTTAGCTAGTGAATTCTTGTGTCAGTGATGTATTTAGGCTCCAATATGATTTTTCCTTCCTCGTCAAGTTATGGAAATATAGTTTGAACTGAGATCTTGTCACCTATAACCTTTTTTAAGCATGAAACATGGAAAACTGGGTGTACTCGTGAAGATGCATACAACTCTAATTTGTATGCCATAGTACCAATATTTTGCAACACATTATAAGGGCCATAGTACTTTGGTGATGATTTATTATCCTTCTTGGCTTGCTTGAGGGACATCTGTTTGTATGGTTGTAGTCTTAAAAACACCCAATCGCCTACTTCAAAACTTTTTTCACTATGATGTTGATTTTCTTGTTGATTAATGCAAAACTTTTTTCACTATGATGTTGATTTTCTGTTGATTAATGCTATTATGTGCCATGGTCATGTTTTCTTTTAATATTTGGAGAACTTGTTGTTGATTCTCATGTGATCTTCCACTACTTGAACCTTCCAGATTTTATTTTAGAGAAGAAGTGGATGAAGGAGGGTATATCCATAGAGTGCCATAAATGGTGTCATTTTGTTGCAGATGAAAGGGAAGTGTTATACCACCATTTTTCCAAGGGTGTTCCATTTGAACCATTGTGTTTGTTTATTAGAGACAAAGTGTCTAAGATAGCTCCTTACATTTTTTCAATTATATCGGGTTTGTCCAGAAATTAAGGGATGATAGGTCGAGATACTGTAATTGAGTACCCAAACAAGAAAATAATTTTGTCCAAAATGTCCAAAGTGAAGATGGGATCTTTGTCACTTTACAATAATCTTTGGGCTTCCATGTATCTTTGAGTTGTCTCCATGAAATGGTGGCAACTGCACTGATTTGAAAGGATGAGAGTACAAAAGTGTATGTGATTCTGGTCATCTCTATCAACAATCACCATGATGACACTCTTTCCTTCTAATTTGTAACCCTGATGAAATCCATGGAAACCTCCTCCTAACGAATTTGGGATGGCTAATGCTTGTACACCAAGCGTAATTGTTTCCAACTTATTTTGTTGAAAACCAAACATTTCAAGCAAACCTTTGAACACGGGCTTTAAGGCTATCCCAAAAAAATTCCTTCTAACCCCATGGTAGGTTTTTTAAAATCCCAAGTTCCCTCCTACTTGAGAGGTGTGCACCCAATAGTACCTTTTGTTTGAGTTGGGAGTTCTTACATAAATATAAGTGATCTTTTGTACCATAGTAACTATCATTTTTCCATGTAAATTTATCTCATGCACTGGAATCCTACTGCAAACTCCTTTGAATGAGAGTCCACACTTTTCATCATTCTTCTATTCATCCCTTTGTTCTATTATCCAATCAGGTTAATACTGATATAGCAATGAAAGGCCCTCCTCAACATCTTCATCCTTCCTTGAGAGTGCATCAGCTAAGCACAATATTTTGCTTTTCCTTTTTATAGACGATTTCAAAATCATAACCCAATATCATCTTGGTTACCCATTTTTGTTGTTCTTCTTGAAGATAGTATTTGTTCCAAGAAGTATTTAAGACTATCAAGGGATTGGTTTTGACCTTGAAGTGCCTTACCCATTAGGTAAGGATGCTATTTCTTTGATGCATGTAGTATTTCCATCATTTCCTTTCCTCATAAATGGGTTTGTAAGTCCTTTCCCTTGAGGGTCAATTTTCAAAAGCTAGGGACTTCCTTCTTGCATTAGGGAGAACACCAATTCCATTTCCTTGAGGCATCACATTCCATAATAAAGGTTTTAGTGAAGTCTAGAGTGGTCAAGAAAAGAACTTTACACATCACCTCTTTGTTGTCTACAATCTTTAGTTTCCTCCTTGAGTCAATGAAATGAATCCTTAGTTAGTCCCATTAAATGCATTGTTTCTCCATAGTGTCGGTTCGTTCTTGCAATAGTAACCTCTCAAAACCCAAAAAAATCCTAAGATTCTTCAATTTTTGGGAATCGGTCACTCCCTCGTAGCTTTAATTTTGTCAGGGTTCATTTTGACACCTTCATGAGATACACATGACCCAAATACTTACCTCCTTCACTCCAAATAAACATTTGGATGGTTTGCATATAGTTGTTGTTGCTTTTAGTAGCTTGTAGCACCTTGTCAACATGTCACACATGATCCTCTCATACCTTGCTATAGATTAGTATATTATCAAAATACTAGCACAAATTTTCAAGAAAGGGATTGAAATGGAATTCATCAACCCTTGGAATGAAGGTAGCATTTGTATACAAAGGCAATGACCAAAAATTCATAATGGTCTTCTCTTCTTTGAGTTCCGAATGTTGTTTTGGGATATCTTCTTCCTTCCATTCTATTCTGATGATACCCTAAATGGAGATCCAACTTTACAAAATAGATTGCTTCACGTAGTTCATCTAACAATTCATTAATGATGGGAATGGGAAACTTATCTTTATTAGTGATCTTGTTGAACTCTCATAATATGACATTTTCCATGAGCCATCTTTCTTGAAATACCATTACTACTGGTGTAGAGTAAGAAATTTAGCTACGTCTAATAATGCCAACCCCTAACACTTCTTCAACCATGCACCCAATTTCACTCTTATGCTTAATAAGGGTATTTGTATGGCCTGTTGTTAGGAGGAGCACTCCCATGAATTAGTTGAATATCATGATCATGATTTTGAGTGGGTGGAAGACCTTTTGGGGCTAATATATTCAAGTACTTTGAATGCTTATCAATGATCCCTTGGAGATCTAGAGGAATAAATGGCTTAGATGTTTGAACATGTAGTGAGCATAGTTGTGCATAGTTGTGCAATAACACCATGCCCCTTTTCAAAAAAAAAAATTCATGCCATTAGATCTTATCACCTTATCGGTTTCCTTTGTGATACCTCTTAACTCAATTTATTTTCCTTCCAATGAAAAATTTCATGAAAATTTCTGAAAATTAAAATCCACCTGCTCCCACGATTGTAACCATTGGATTCCAAATACAACATTAGCAATCTCAATCTATATAAATAATTGGACCATTCATTACATATTCCCCATAGCAAGATTTGATCTATTGCATTTTCCTAGAAATTGATAGTTCCTCCATCCGTAATCATTACTTGAAACTCCTGTGATGGATATACAAAAAAATTGAGAGCTTCTATTAATTTATAGTGAATGAAATTATGAGTAATCGGGAGCAAAATCAATTAGGACTATTGCCTTTTCTTTTTGATATATCCTTCTCGATTCGAGGGTTTGGAGGAGTTCTAATTCCACCTAAATGAATTACACGATATTGTTGGAGTCAACTCTTTAGGTGAAATTGTTTCAATGCTTTCATATATCTTGAGATGGTTCTTGTTCTTTGCTCCTTTTTCTTCTTCCTCTCACACCCATGTAGAATAATTTATTCTCACCTGTCTGCATGTCCTCACTGTGAATTGGCTGCCCAAATGTCCACAGTCCCTAAGTGTTTCTGATTCCCAATTTGCTGGAGAGGTGTCAACCTTGTAGTTTGAGGTTTTTAGAAGAAGGGGATATTCTCTCTATAGATGTTAGATTGGTCCTTCTAGTAGCCATAGCCATATTTTTACTTTCAACATTTCGCCACCCTGAATGCATTCTCCAATGATTGGGTTCCTGCAATCCCCATGCTGAATTTTATCCTTTAATGTTTCTATGAGTACATCAATCAAGTGCTCATCTCGAATATCTCTTACCTTTGAGTCCACCTCAGTTCCCTAATGTGCTCAGAATCCAACCCTTTTGCTTGAGATTTATCAATTGGCTAAAGAAGATATTGCTCCTTGTATCCTCATATAGTGTGTTATCATTTCTTCCGTGAAAATTGTCCAAGTGACGAAAGTGATTTTATGAACAAAGCCCTCCATACCATACAAATTGATTGGGTACTAAATATAAATAATCAATTCGCATATTTTGTATGTGGAACATTATGTAGATCAAATAATTGCTCCATCTGAGGTATCCATGTGATAGGGTCCTTTCCATCAAAATTCCCCATATCAATCTTAGGAAAGTGGTTTTGGACACACCTACCACACCTAGAGGGCTCCCGGGTGAATGAGTTTGGGGATATTTTTCCCAAAACTTCCCTCTTACACAAAAACTCCTTAGTCAACATTCAACATTTTCTCATTACTCATTGTCATTTATAATTAGTTAGATGTGAATACATATCAGAAAATATATCACAACAACATATCATCAACAAATCATCTCCACAAGGGAACACAAAGAACACAAGATGTATACAATTTTTCTTTTTGTTATGGACTTCAATCCTGTGGTTTTCACAACAACCTAATAGAGTACAACCATACAAGAGCACTAGATCTATATGCAAGACTCAACTTACATTCTCAACAACCTAGATGAGGCAACAATACTCAAATGATATCAATCAAGTTAACATAAACAAGTATCAACCATGCACCAACTCAGGCTAAACAACCTGTAATCAACTGTACTCATATAAACAAGTGAATCCAACCATGTACCAAGTATATACCAATCATAAAGTCAAATATCTAATTAAAATTACTCATAAAAATATACCAACATCATCAACTATACACCTCATGTATATTCCAACTCATCAACTCGCTTGTCTCAACCATGAATAGTTTTGGATTAGTCAACAACCCAACTTGAAATAATCATAACTTTAAAATGTAATGAATAAAGATTTGAAACCGATACACGAGCATTTTAGAAGTGTGTTTAAGGAAATTCCTCCTGTGGCACTACTTGGAACCTCTCAGAAAGTGCTGGTTATAGCAAAATGGCATACCTTGTCGAATCATGGCTTATTCTAGAGAGCGACCTTGGAGAGTGTGGGCCTCAGAAAATATCTTCATTGAATTGATTCAAATCAAGTATAAACATACCATACTGCATTTTAAACCAAAAATTTGGTATCACTAAATTTGGATCCGCAGAATAGGTTATGACATTTTTGACCAAAAACCTGCTTTGACTCAAGGTTTCAGGATTAGCTACAAACCTTATTTTCCACTCTGAGTGTAACTCCCAAAATACAACGACCCACAAGATGAATTCTTTTACCACCATACTTGGGTATGTTTTCTCAATGGAATATAAATTTATTCTTGAATCATTATAGAAAACATTTATAGCTAAAATGAGATGACCAGAATAACATACACCTTTAGAAAGCACCTTCAAAAGAATCTATTCTTCCTTGCATTTCAACATTCTTTCCTTCACCTTCTCTCAATTTCAGCTTATATATCCTTGGTTACATCATACATAGATATTCACATTCTCGCGTGTGTTAAATGAGAGAGTTTTCCTCTTATTTATACTCCAAGTATTCTCAAAAACATCTCTAGGTCACTTGGTCTAATTTTCCTTATTAGGTTAAGCCACTTCTAATTTCCATTAAAATTATTATTGAAATAATTTCTATTTTATTCAATTTGAATTATAATACATTCATCACTTTAATTTTATTATTTATCCTTTAAAAATCTCTAAACCACTTTGACTACTTTGACCTTTTGGGCTTCTAGATGACATGTGAGGGTTCTCCAACTTCAGAAGGCTATAAATCTCAAACCGTGAGGGAGTTATTTGATGTCTACACAACTAGAAATGGCATGAAATATACCATTAATATAGAATAGTATTGTCTCAAAATATATCATAACTCATACCTTTACCCATCAAACAAACTTTGGGTCCATTACCCAAACCCGGTCTCCAATCTTCACATGGACATAACTCTAACTATGAGGAGTTATGTGGATTGTCATACCACCGAAAATGGTATGAAAATAACTATACATATAGGATATTTTCACCAACAACTTCATTTATTTTCATCTCATTATTCCACATACAAGCATGGTCCTCCAACCATTCTCCTAGAATAACTCAATCCCTTGTGCTGCCTGCGAGGGGTTTCACCATAAGGGGAATACTTGGAGTTCATACATTTGTGCAATCTTTTATCAATCATGATAAGACACAATGAGATCATGTGTCCTCCAACCATTCTTCTTAGGATAACTCTCAATCCACAAAGTGTCTTCCCATGAGGGCTTTCACCATAAGGGGACCACTTTGAGTTCATTCATTTGTGTACCTTATCAACCACGATAAGAAAATAATGACATCTATACATTTTTCCAAAAAATGAATCATATACCAATGAAACCACTTTGATCCATATATTCACATGTATCAATGAAAACGATTGATCCATATTCATCATATCACTGGCAACTCATTGATCCATCTCGCATCTATGCATTCTTCATCAAGGACAATACATATTATATTACATCACCATCAATCAATCAACTCTTTACATCAATCAATCAATTGACATCAACTAATCAAATCAATCAATCAAACCATTAAGAATAATGACAACATGATCCAACAATCTCCCTTTGGCATTGATAGCAATACCAACATTGATGTCAACACCAATTACCACTATTGATGTCAACATGTAGAGGCACATTACCTACATCAATAGTCAATGTGACTATCTCCCCCATCAATAAACATCAACCAAATCAATGTGATTAACTCTCCCCTTTGACATCAATGAAAAGGGCCATTCTCATCTCAGGGCTGCTCCCCTTGCTTGAAACTATTCTTGGGGCTACCCTCCGTCAATGCCTTTGATCTTCCTATGAATAATATATCCCTCTTTTGAATAATGGATATCACTCTGATGTACGCTGAGATACATTGAACATACTCCCGCGGACCATTTCTCCCCCTAAAATTATGCTCCTGCTTTTTCTTCAAGTATAGGGATCTTTCTAGGTATGTATCTAATAAATATTCTCCTAGAATCATGTGGGAAGAAGAATGAATCCCCATGGGTAAGGACTCCCCATCTTTTATGCAAGATGAACATTATGATACCATATAACGATTCTTGGACCTGCCATGCATCAAACTCATGCCATACCAAGTATCAGCAAAAGATATGTCAACAATGAAATAAAAGAATCATGAGAAAAAATATAAACCAAGTACATCCTGTATAAAATGTGTGCTCATCATGCACAATACCTATGTGCATCAACTATGTACATCAAATATCATGCAATGTTACAAAATATATCATCCATGGAACGTATCAATCATATGCCTTTATCAATACGCCAACATGTGCATCTACTAATATACAACCATGTGTATCCACCAATATGCTACAAACATGTGCATCTAATTAACATGCTAACAATGTATCATATCACTCGTGATATGACTATACTATGAACCAAGTGCCACAATCATGTATCTCAAACAAGCGCCAATTGTTGTGCTAATCAAGTAGTACCAATGGTGTAGTATCATCAAGCATATGCTATCTATGAGGGTACCAAACATGTAAATTACCATGCACCACTACTACGTAATGATGAATCTTATATATGTATGCCAAATCCTCCATAAAATATGCCAATCAAACCGCTAGTAGGTACCTCTTCCAATGTACTAGAAAAGTACCAATCATGCATCAACTATACATCAACAATGACGTACAACATGATCAATTTAATAAATCACCAACTATGTAATAACATGCAAAGCTAATCCATATGAAAAATGCGGTAACTATGATATCAAGATATGTTTCCCAATAAGGCGGTCATAAGATATATCAGCCATGCACACCACCATCAAGATCACAAAATGATTAATCCCAACATATCAGTATCAATCCATACTCTCGGGTTAGTTCCATGCACCCAATATTTATTTTTATTATACTCATTGTGTGATCTCACATGAAACTCGCAACAAAACAAGCATGTAAACTGAGAATAAACAATGTCAACCCGGCATTTAGTTATACCATCACATCGTCCTTAAGCCATGTGTGCATTGCCTTTTACCAAGTGCCTTTACAACATATAGCGTTCTGATGTATAACAAAGGAATGTATACCCACTCTATTCAGTTTTTCCAAGACACCTAATTTCACCACTATCACTGCTGCGGTGTCAAGATGACACTTTTTACTTCCCTTTAGTCTTCATTCGACCAGTCATTTGCCTTCTTCACCCACTGTAGATGACTCTCCTCGAACTTAAGCTCTCAGCATCCATCTTTTCGTTATATTCTTTACTTCTATTCCTCTTCTGAGCCATGCTATGTGAAGTCCTCAACATGGACTTTCTTATTGTTCCACCTTGGATTTGTGCCCAAATCCACTACAAATGGGCAGATCTCATAGAGTGCTGAACATCAATATGTCCTACTTTATCAAATCTCCAACACCTCATGGTGTTATAATCTTCCATTATATCTCCCTTTCATAAGATCTACATTCAAAATCTTTTGTGACCATAATATCCACACATGAATAACAAATGCCCATGAAAATACCTTCATCCCTTTGCTCTGGTGTCCCAAAAGTAGCTTCCTGATGTCTTCCTTTCTTTGTTCTTTTGAAATCATCTTTGTCTTGTGTAGATGGTTGTTTTGAACATTGTCTCTTTTTGATGAACTTACCCCATGCTCTCTTTGAGGTGCTCATCAAACATGTTTGTCTTCTCCTTTGTATCCAGGACCGGATTTATCACATGATGGTTTTTTGACTTTCCAATATCTCATCCTAGATTCTTGAGCTATTCAAGAATTTGTTTGAATTCCCTACCTTTCATAGTCACCAATTTCAACTTCTAGCTTGCATAACATTGACTCTCTCCTTTCATTTTATTTGAATCTTCAATAGTTCCGCTATTATTTCCTTGAATAGCTTCTTCAATTTGGGTCTTGAGATGAATAATGGTTTCAAATCTTTTGTTAATCTCATCATCCTCAGATTCATGTCTTATTTTTCCATTCCTTTTTAGTCTTGTGATCTCTTCTTCCTTTTCTTCTAATTTAGAACTCTCTTCTTTGTTTTGAGCATTCCCTTTAACTTCAAGATGTGCTTTTGACTCCTCCTAAGAAACTTCTTATTGTTATCCTAAAGATATTTATAGTGTGTATAAAAATGATCACTCCTATACATGTATAAACCCTTTCAATTTCCTTGAAGTTCTAATAGATTTTCTTTCTATTATTTCCATGGGATAACCATCATCAAAACTTTACACAAACTATTTCTAGATCATCTCTTCACTTGATAAAACCAACATCATCATCGCACTTTGAATTATTGAAATCAAGAGTCTTGGGAGATTCTTTACCTCTAATATCTTCCTTCTTGTCAACACCATCACATGATTTTTTTCCTTCATTTGTGTACCGTCTCAAATCTTCCTTTGTGCTAATACACTGATTCTTTATCTTCACTGAAATGTTTCAAAATCACATTTATAAACAATACATTCAATATTTTTTTATGATCTTGATGGAGTGGTATTCAAATTTCCTTCTCATCTCCCTGCTTTGATATGTCTCTAGCTTTAGCCATAGATCCTTGGCGTATGCATGTCCTGCTGCCTTTGCTAGGGCTTGAGAGTACACTAAGAATGGTCTTGAGAGCCAATGCATCATTCTTCTTTTCCTTCCTTTGAGCTGCAAACTTTTATTTGTTCTTCAATGGAACATACCACCGATGGTTGCCTTCCAAATACCGCCTCCCATTGTTCTCAACACACTCTCATCTCTCATTCTCCAAGTAGAATAGTTTTCCCATCAAGGATTGGAAATTCATCCATTTGTGTGTCTATGGATCTCCTCCACATTTTTAAGGCTTGTAGTGAAGGCCCGCCCGATACCAAATTGTTGGACACACCTACCACTTAGAGGGGTATGGAATGAGTGTGGGGCTATTTCTTCAAAACTTCCCTCTTACACAAAAACTCCTTAGTTAACATTCAACATTTGCTTCTTAATATTAATAAGCTGTCATTTATAATTAGTTAGATGAATACATATCATAAACATATATCAAAAATATCAAAGAATAAATCATCTCCACAAGGAACAAAAGAACACAAGATGTATGTACAATTTTTCCTTTATTATGGACTCTTAACCGCGGGTTTTCACCAACAACTGAATAGAGTACAACTCTGCAAGAGAAACAGATCTATATTCAAGACTCAAATTGCATTCTAGTAACTAACTGAGATGAGGCAACAATCCTCAACAACATATCAATCTATCAACATAAACAAGTGCATCAACCATGCACCAACCTCGGTAAGCAAACAACCTTCAATCAACCTGTACCATAAACAAGTGATCCAACCATGTACCAAGTATATACCAATCATGTGTCAAATAATCATAAAAATGACTATAATATGTACCAACATCATCAAACTATACACCTCATGTATGTGCCAACTCATCAACTCGCTTGTCTCCAAGTCCATGACTAGTTTTGGATTAGTCACCAACCCCAACTTGAAATAATCATAACTTTGTACCTCAGAATGAATAAAGATATGAAATCGGGATACAATAATTTTACCAATGTTTTTTGCAATTTCTCCAGTGGCACTACTTGGAACCTCTCATAAAATGAGTTATAGCAAAAAATGACATACCTTGCTGAATTCTCGCTTATTCTAGAGAGAGACCTTGTAGAGAATGTCACGCACAAGATATTCATTGAATTGATATAAAACTGTGCCATAAAAAAATACTATATCTTGTACCCCAACCAACACATTTGGTCTCACTTAATTTGGATTTGTTATGAATAATTTATGATGTTTTTATCCTAAACACATGTTTTTGATCACTTTGGACTAGCCACAAACCCTACTTTCCACGAAGTGTAACCCCAAAATACAACGACCCAAAAAGTTGAATTTTTTACAAAGGATACTTGGATATGTTTCCTCAACTGCCTCCATATTTTGTAGTCTGAATCATTATATAAAAAAAAAGTTATAGAGAAATGTAGAGATGACTGTAAATAACATACCTTAGAAGCACCATCAAAAGAATTTATCCCTTCCTCAGATTTTAGCCTTCTCTTTCTCTAACAATCTTTCCTCAGGATTTAGGCTTATATATCCTGGTTACATCAGACACATGTATACATCTCAATATTCTCAAGTGTGTGTTAAATGAGAGAGCCTTTCCTCTTGTCTATACTCTCCAAGTAGCTCTTTAAAAACATCTTCTAAGTCACTTATCAATTTCCTTATTTTAGGGTTAATCCACTTCTAATTTCTCCATTGGGCACTATTATTGAAATAATTTATTTTGTATTCAATTTGAATTATAATACACTCAATACTTCACTTTATTATTTATCCCTTTAAAATCTCTAAACCACTTTGATCATTTCTTTGACCTTTTGGGCTTCTAGATGACATGTGAGGGTCCTCCAATCTCGTAAGGCCATAACTTCTAAACCGTGAGGAGTTATGTGACGCTCCACATACCACAAGAAATGGCATGACATGTACTATTCATATATACTAGTATTTTCTGAAAATATATCATAAATCATATACCTTACTCATCAAACAAACTTGGGTCCATTACTCCAAACCTCGGTTCCAACTTCTCTCATGGCCATAACTTCTAACGTGAGAGGAGTTATGTGGCGCTCTACATACCACCTGAAATGGAATGAAAATAAATATACATCTAGTATATTAACTAAAACAATTTTCTTTATCTTCATCTCATTATTCCACACAAGCATGAGTCCTCCAACCATTCTTTTAGGATAACTCAATTTAAAGCCGCTTCCCATGAGGGCTTCTCACCATAAGGGGACCACTTTGAGCCAACCATTTGTGCAGCACCTTTATCAATCATTATAAGACAATAATGTGAGATCATGGGTCCTCCAGCCATTCTCTAGGATAACTTAATCTGCAAAGTGTCTCCCATGAGGGTTTTCTTTTACCATAAGTTGACCACTTTGGAGTTCATCCATTTGTGCACCTTATCAAATCATGATAAGACAATAATGAGTCATCTATAGTACATTTTCCAAGAATGAATCATATACCAATGAAACCACCTCGATCCATATTCATAATGTATCAATGAAAACTCATCGATCCATCTTCATCATATCAATGACAACTCATTGATCCATCTTCATCTATGCATTCTCATCAAGGACAATACATATTATATTACATTAATCATCAATCAATCAATCCTTTGACATCAATCAGTCACTTGACATCAATCAATCAAACCATTAACATCAATGACAACATGATCCAACATGGTTGGTCTTCAACCCAAAGTTGGAGTTTCTCCATTCTTGATTCGCCTTCCTTGTGTCCTCATCATGAATTTCATGGGATACATTTTCACATTCAGGTGTCCCCTCTATTAGGAAATTTTCCAATCCTTCCATGATCTCCCATTTTAAACCATCCATATTAGTATTTATTGCCTCCAACTTAGCTTCCATATCTTGTAGTTCATATTTTGTTATTGTCTTCTTTTGTAAATCATTTATGTCCCTATGCATGTCTTCACCTTCATCAAGAGTCCAAGTAGGATTTTTGGATGCTTATTTAGTGTAGAAGTTCCCTTTTTTGGTGGCATGTTGGCCAAGTATCACTTTAAACCTTGATTTTGAGGTGGTTCTGCTAGACAATCTTCCTTTTATTGTATCTCCCAAATTTTGGCCCTTCTGAGTAATAAAATTTATTTTTGGTAGGTCTCTGATATTTCTTCTTTGCAATGCCACAGGTCTGATCAAAATTGGATGTGCCAAGTGGAATTTACGGTAACTTCCCCACAACTTGCTGTTTTTTTTCCTTTCCAGGAGATCTCACTTGTATAGCATGCTCGACACAAAATGATTGAAATTAAATTATGAAACTCATACCAGAACTACTGCGGGTTGTCCACTATCCAATTCAACCAGTCTCACTGAATTTGGGTACTCTAGGAAGAGGTTATGATTTTTTTACCCGGAACACCTTCTTGAGACTAGCCAATAGGACTAGTCAGATACCCTATCTTCCACAGGGTGTATCTATAAATGTGAGATGAACCAGAATCTGAAATTGTTACCAAAGATACCTTACTAATGTCTATGAATAGCCTCCAAATTTCAAGGTCTAAAACGTTACATAAAAAATGTTATAGCGAAAATTCCGCAATGACTCAATTTAGGATGATTCCAGAACCCTATCTTAGAAAGGCTATATATCCGAAAGTATAAGGCCTCAGGAGATTAAATTTTAACCCAACGTACCTTGATCCATATCCTAAATATCCTCCAGGCCGTTCCTTCTGAATCATTGTATAAAACACGTTATAGATAAAATTCCAAGGTGTCTTAAATGTAGCAGCGAAACCCCAAGACCTTGAGCTCTGATACCATATGTTAGGAACCAAATATCAATATAGCATAGAAAAACATTAGAATAAGTACTCAACGCCTTGAAAAGAGATAAATTCATAAAATAATCCTCTTCGAGGGGACAACCTCCTTATGCCCACATAAATGTTCAAATACAAGATGATTCCAAATGAAAATGTCTCCTTAGTATATATAGGAGACTAGGAGGTATAATTACAACTAATGGACTAAAGCCGACATAAATAAAACGACATTAATAATTTAATATTCTCCAATTAATGGGTAATGAGCCACTATTTAGGGCTTAACACAACCTTTAAAGATTTTTGAGAGATACACCGACTGTCCTTCAGCTAGCAGATAGATCTACAGTCAAACCTGAAGGCATATTGGAAGATATAATAATATCCATTGATTCTTGGGAGTACCCTACTGAATTCCTAGTCCTTCAACCCAAGTCTCAATCTAATGGATATCCTCTTATTTTGGGAATGCCTAGGTTGGCCATAGTAGATTCATACACTAGCTGTATAGTAGGAAATATGACCATCACAGGTGGCCTTTGCCAAAAGAAAATAATTATTTATCCTCCTGTCCAACCTTTGATAACATAAAATATACCTATGTGGGTGAAAGAAGAAGAGTACTTAAAAAAAAAAAACTTCCTACCCCATATACACAATTCACAATTCTTTGGTTGATAGTACAATCGACAAGGACACTTTCCTTGAAAACATTCTGCAAAATCAATATCTAGATGATGTGAAAATAGAGGGATAAATGATGATAACAGATCTGAAATTTCTATAGAAAATGACACTGAATTAAGGAAATATTTTTTTAGTATTGAGATAGAATATCCAACTTTCGAAACCATAGATATCATCCCAGTAAAAAAACGCAAAATCAACAATAAACTCACTAGTCAAGAGGAACAAAAATTGTTTGATGTGCTGAAAATAAATGTTTACGATTTTGAATGGGATTATAAAGAAATGAAAGACATCCATCCTTCTATTTGTACTCACCATATTTACATCAAGGAGTACTGTAAACCTGTTAGGAATCCCCAAATAAGGATGAACCCTGCAATCAAAGACGTATTTAAACAAGAACTCTAAAAGTTGCTTGATGCTAGATTCATATATCTTATTTCAAATAGTGAATGGGTCTCTCCTTTGGTTATTTTCCCAAAAAAGAATGGGAAGTGGATTATATGTGTGGATTATTGAGAGTTGAACAAGGCTACCAGAAAGGACCATTTTTCCCGACCTTTTATTGACAAAGTTTTAGATGTCTTAGCCGGGAAGTAACACTTTTCCTTTCTAGATGGTTTAGTGGATACAACCATATTTAGACTAGTATTGAGGATTAGGACAAGACCTCCTTTACTTACCCCGAGGGTACATTTTTATACAAAGTATTACCTTTTGGTCTATGTAATTCCCCAACTACTTTTCAAAGATAAATTGTCAACATCTTTTTAGAACTCATGCATGAAAAACTTGAGATCTATATGGATGACTTTACCCCTTATGGAAATTCATTTGATAAGGCCTTGGAAAATATAGATAAGGTTCTCCAAAGATGTAGAGAAATGAATCTATCCCTTAGCAATAAAAAATGTAATATGATGATGAATGAAGGGATTGTTTTAGGACATCATATGTCCGGAAGAGGGATTGAATTAGACAAATATAATATCAAAATCATCACTTTACTTCCTACCCATTTGAAAGAAAAAGATTTAAGAAGATTTATTGGACATGAAGGACTATAGAAGGTTCATCAAGGATTTTAATAAGATATCCTCTCCTCTCTTCACCTTGTTGTCCAAATATGTAGATTATTGTTGGACCATGAACTGCCAACAAGATTTTGATACAATAAAATAAAAACTCTCAATTGCTCATGTATTACAAGGTCCAAATTGCGCTCTTCCATTTCACATTCACATTGTTGCATCAGACAAGGTTGTAGGAGCAGTATTAGGACAAAATGAAGACAATAAACCCTATGCAATGTATTTCATAATTAAAAATATGGCTAGTGTAGAAATTAGCTATACTGTTATAGAGAAGGAACTTTTAGCAGTTGTTCATGTTCTAAAGAAATTTAGACATTACGTTACATAATATAATTGTTTTTTACATGCAGACCGTGTTTCCATTAGATAATTGATGAATAAATATGACATTAATGGTAGGATGAATTATTACAATATTTTGATCTAACAATTCTTGATAAACTTGAAAAGCAAAATGTAGTTGCATTTTTTTTTTTATCCAGGTTGACTATCCCTAATGAAGAAGGTATGATCGATGATTGATTTATAGAGGAGCACGTATTTTCCATATCAAAACAAATCCCTTGGTTTTATGATATAGAAAATTATCAATAAACAAGAAAGTTCCCTCAACATTTCTCGTACAGGGATATATGCAATATTGTCTGAAAAAGTTCATCCTATACTTGGGTTGCAGGATATTTGTTCAAAATTTTCCTAGACCAGATTTTGAGGAGACGCATAAGAGAAAAAGAGGTGCATGATATCCTGCATTCTTGTCATGATGAACCATGTGGATGTCATTATGCATCCAATAGGAAAAATTATAAGATCTTACAAGTTTGATATTATTGGCCAACCCTATATAGAGATGATCAACAACACACTTCACATTATGATGAATATCAAATAATGGAGAAGCCAACAAGGAGGATTGAGATGCCTTTATATCCTCAAGTATCATTGGAACCATTTGACAAGTGGGGCATGAAATTCATAATCCCAATTGATCCTCCATCAAGGAAAAAAAAACACATACTAGTGAGGGATGATTTTAGGGACTAAATTTCGCTCATGGGTTAGTTTTCCAAGGTTTTTCCCAAAAAGAGATTCACTATTCTAAAAATGATTCGCCCAAATTCTATAGGATAAAATTATTTTACCCTAAAATCACCAAAAATTTATACAAACTATATAAAATCCTTATAAATTTGAATATTTTTACAAAAATATCGCCAAACATTTTATAGTTGGCATATGAAGGATTAGTAATGGGTAAAATCATGAAGATGGGTAACACTTTTTCTTGTTTTAAGACAATTTTTTTTTAATTTTAACAGGTTCTTCAACTTCCAATAAACAAAAGTATTTTTTTATTTAGAATTTAACTTTACTGTAGAAGAAAAACTTGTGAATAATTTTGTTAGCTTTCTACTGACTATTTTTCAATTTTTTTTTATTGAGATTTGATATGTCAATTTGGAAATTGTTTGACAATATGTTCCATAAAAATGAAGGGAAATATAATGAGTTATTGTTTCCCACAACAATGTATCCATTATTAAATTTTTTTTTTTGACAAATGAAATATACTAGAGCAATCTACAGAGACTCTGTTTTGTGATGACTATAGTTTTGAATCTAACGGATGAATATTATAATTTCTAGAATTTTTTGAAGTTGACCAATCTGAAAAAGTTACAGATTTTAAGCACATGTTTTCCTCCACCATGTATCTATCTTAATTTTTACTTAAAAGTAAAATCTAAAAATACCCTTTTGAAGAGACCAGTTTAAGGATTATGAATATAAATTTTCCATAATTTTCCACTGTGTATTTTTAGAGATATGGATTTTTCATTTCACCGAATCATAATCTCACCTAAAAATATTATGCAGTGATTTTTTTATAAAATTAAATAAAATTAGATAAAAACAATGAAAATGAAAACAAATTATACCCAATAAAAGTAGATTCAATTTTAAAAATGTTGGTATCAATTCTGAAACTAAATTCTGAGTATTTGTAGGAGTCCTCTACCTTCAAAGATGAAGTAAGATGGAGAGAATTTGCAGTTTCCTGCAAATAGTCCCATTTTTAGGTTTTCGACCGAAATATTCTTTCGGCTGAAACCTAGTTTTTAACAAAATCTGTTAAAAATAAACGTTTACGCCGAAATATGATGACCACAGGAAAATAACTCTTCCTAAAAGCATTGTACACGAATTTCGAGGGCACTGTTAAATTTAAAGTGCAAGTTTTCGGCCGAAAAATTCCTAGCCACAAATTTTCGATCGAAAAATTGCGACTAGGTATTTTGGAGACCCGATTGTCACGAAAGTGTTACCCATATTCATTATTTTACCCTAATATTCACCAAGGTTTCTACATTTTAAAATAAATTTCCAGCCTTAAAATCATCCCTGATACTGGTATGCACAGACTATCTAACAAAATGGGTTGAAGTAAGGGCCATGAAAGATGCCACAAAATCAAATATAGTTTCATTCCTCCAAGAACACATATTCTCAAGGTTTGGTTATCCAAGGGAGATAGTCACAGATCAAGGCCCTCAATTTACATCAAGACTCATTAAAGAAATCATGAAGGAACATAGCATCCACCATAGGAATTCGACACCCTACCATCCTCAAGCAAATGGGCAAGTTGAAGTCACAAACCTAGAGCTAGAAAACATCATCACCAAAACCGTGAGCATGAAAAAGAAATATTGGTCAAAGAATCTCACAGAAGAAGCATGGGCATACAACATGATTTTAGGGGCTAAATTTTGGGCTTATTTTCCATGGTTTTTCCCAAAACAATATTCGTAATTCTAAAAGTGATTCGCCCAAATTCTATAGGATAAAATTATTTTACCTTAAAAATCACCAAAACTTTATTTAAACTATATAAAATCCTTATAAATTTGAATATTTTTACAAAAGTATCGCCAAAAATTTATAGTTGGAATATGAAGGATTAATAAGATTCGCCAAGGTTTCTACATTTAAAAATAAATTTCGATCCTTAAAATAATTCCTGTACAACATCACATGGAAAACTACCACAGAGCTTACTCCTTTTGAATTAGTATATTTTAATAAATCCATGCTCCCTATTGAATTTGGATATCATACATTGTAAACAACAGTTAAATTAGACATGAATTTGCAGTTAGTACAAAGATAAATATTGAGCCAATTGAATTTCTCATATGAGTACAATATGCAAGCACTCTTCAACACTAAAGTGGTGCAACAACAGAGAAAGTAATGGCATGAAAATAATATTAAGTACAAAAAGTTCAAAGAAGGGATTTGGGTTCTATTATATGACTCAAGGTTTAAGGATTTTAAAGGGAAATTGATGACAAGGTGGTTAGGGCCCTACATAACTGAAAAGTGTTATGATAATGGTTTAGTTCATATCAAAACCATTGATGAAGAATGAATATCCCTACTAGTGAATGCATTCATACTAAAGACTTACAATAATCCCTTCACAAAATAATAATTCACAACAATGGTGAGGAAACAAAATATGGATGTGATTGATAGCATAAATTCTCTCAATCCTTCCCAATAAAGAGATATGAAAAAAAAATAACAAAAATACTGGATGAAAACCTCCCAAAGACATCTAGGATAGAATCTAAGGGTGAAAACCTCCAATGGATGTAGTCTCAAAGAAGAAGAATAAATGAATATACTTATCAAGAAAACTTGTCAGAGGCTTGATGAGGCAAGGCATTGGTGAAAACCAGTGATAACACTTATTCCTTGAGAAAATAAAGAAAGAAAAGAAAAACAGAAAAAGAGAAGAAAAAAAAAACAACAAGAAAATAATTTTTTTATACTAACATTTTGTTTTTGCAGGTACCAAGAACTTCATTATTGTAACCAGCTGCACAGGAATAAAATTAGCAGTCAACAAACAAAACACTCTGCAAGGAAAGTATACATTCACAAATTTTCCATAAATTATTTTCATCATTCATACATAACATTTTCCAGCATCAGCCTACAACATTCTACACGATCAACCTAGCAAGACCATTTCTAAAAATAATGGAAGTAAATCAGAGTCAAAACCAACATCAACAATTCAATGATAAATATCAAAACTAGAACCACCTTCTCCAACCATTTTTTTCATTAGATATATCCTTGGGATATCAAAAAATAACTTCTACAGGATACTTTGTATCCTATAGAAAATATCCAGAATGGCAAATATAGATCCACATGATGTTTGTATCATGTAGCACAATTGGAGGTCGTGATATCCCAATACATTGCAGATATGATCTCGAGTAGGACATCAAGATAATCTACAAGAACCATCACGTAGACAAACCATATCCAACGAACTGCAACGAGAAAATTAATGTGCACACAAAGGTAAAAAAAGGTAACATAACTATCTATCCTATCCACATTTAATTAAGCCTCATATATATATATATATGCTTATTTCATATGGTCAAGAATTCATAAAGTCTATAAGGTGATGAAAACGAGGATGTTTGCATTTTGTCAGTGGGGGGGTGATATAATTCATGCCAAGATTCAAATTGGCATGTGGATAATGAATGGTTTAAGTGGAGGTTCATTATGTTTAGTTAAAAGAAAAGAATAAGGAATTATGAAAACATTAAGTCTACTATTGTGACAAGACAACAATCCAATATGATATTTGGGCGAATATATCAGAGTTAGAAAAATTGGAGCACTCACCATTTCAAATTTGAAGAGAGAAGGAGTAATTCAAGTTGTGTGGAAGAAAAGGAAGACGAGCTGACAAGGGAAGAAGGAAAGAAAAACACCCAGGGAGAGAATTTGAGGACGATTGAAGCACAAAATCGCAACAGTTAGTTGTGAAACCCTAGGTAGAGGGAGAAATTTCAATATGAAGTATTTTCTATAGTTACTTCACTATTTATATGTTTTGACTTATAGTCATTTCTGGAAGATTTTATGGTTCCGGAACAACAAGAAATCACATCTTGTAGAAACCCATTTTTTTTCATAGTCATAGTCTTGTAGAGCTCTGTTAAAACAAAATTGAACCAACTCTCCTTGGTTAAATTCTCCTCAGTATTTTCAGAGTGCCTATGGTCGAATCCTTTCAACACCTATGTTTTTCTTGTGAATCTTTGAAAACGTATCCTACAAAATTCTAATTTACACAATTCCTATAGAAGGTCATTTCTACAGGATCTATTTCTACAGGAAAAACTGCACATAAACGTACCAACCTTAAAATTGTCAAAGAGAATCCTAACATTTACTCTATGAAACAAAACCATTGCTAAATTGTTTTATCACCATATTTTCCTAAAACCAGTTCATTTTTTCATCCTCTATAAGGAACAATTCAACTTGAACATTCTACAGGAAAACAGTAACTAAGATTTTTCTATTCTCGAAAACTCAACTCATAATTCTTGACAACGACCATGGGAGATGGATTGAAAATGAGAGAACCAATGGATCCCTCTAATGTTTATGACAACCCTAAGATAGTATAATTTTTCAGAAATGTGATTGGATAGGATACTTTGAAAGATTCAAAGTGTTTTATGATAAGGTGTCCATGGAGTTTCCTCATAATTTTTAGAATATACAAGAAGAAGAGTATGTGACCACAATAATGGGGATAAAAATTAGGATCAATGAAGCTTCCATCAACAAATTTTCTAGTCTACCCTTAGGAATCCCTTGGGATAAAGAAGAGAGTAAAAAATGCATTCTTCCTCCCAAATGAGAAACCTAATGAGGATAAAACTATAATCAAAAGGGAAATCCTTCCTCACTCATGGCCATAGGTAGATTATCATATTATCAAATATATCAAATGTGAGGGAATGATCCATATTTAGGAGAAGAACGAATTGATTGAGAAGATGAATATAATAAACATAGAGATATGAATAAGAACACAGATATACAGTGAACACTATCTTCTATTTGAATAAATGAAATAAGATGAAACTATAAAACTGCAGAACTGAAACACTTGCTTGTATGGTGATAGCTATATTTGAGAAGATATGTGGCTAATATGCACATTCGTCTGAGCATAATGATTACAATGAGGCTCCAGAGGATTTTTGGATATTACTCATGAATGACAAAACCCTAGACATCCAAAAACCTAACCCTAGGAGATGAAACAAATAAAATTATGTGGGCCCCTATGGGTAAGTTGGTACCTCAACTTCACAGAGTTTTAACTTTTGCATACTTTTTTCATTTTAGTCATGTGATATCCCATTGGAAAGGTATTTTAGAGAACCACAGATTACATCGTTAGACTCTAACTTTGTATATAGTTTGATTGTGGCGAGCCAAAAAAAAATGTTTAGGGCCCCAAAACGATCCTAAAAGTACAACAAGATGTGTTGACATGAAAACATACAACATAATCCAGTTGTATTAGGTGGGAGGCCACTAATATCCACTTGGAATATGTGTAGGGATTCATACATCCCCAAAAGTGTAGAACCCAAAATTACAAAGAAGTACAAAAGAATGTGTTGAAATAAAAATTGTCAAGAGGAGCTAGTTGGAATAGGTGGGTGGCCACCAATATCCACCTGGATCAGTCCTCCTCATTTAGGAAGAAGTGGTATCCATTTCATTGAGTTACCCCACTAGGTGAGGAAACTTATATTGAATTTGTCCCTGGGTGAGACACTTTCCTTGGTGTAGGAGTTGTCTTTCCTTGACAACCCAACAAAGATGGATCTTCTGCTGGAGAGTGCCCTTGACCTGTGTGTCCACTATATGATCAGTGGAAGATTGCTCCATGTAGTCAGGGTTGAGCTCTATTGGTCTCAATTGTTCTTCGATCCTTGAGGTGTCAAATAATCATGGAAAATATGGCCGAAGGAGGTCCACATTGAACATTGGGTGCAAGCCAAGGAAGGGTGGAGTGTTGATCTCAAAATAATTGCGACCCACATCCATGGTGATAGTGTAAGGCCCATAGAGAATTCAGTGGAGCTTCTGCAAGCCATAAAGGTGGAGTGTTGATTCAAAATAATTACAATTCACATCCATGGTGATAGTAAGGCCCATAGAGAATTCAGCTAGAGCTCCACATAGGCTGGTATGATCCTTCCGAGAATGTAATCTGTAATTCTGCACCAACCTAAATCAGGTGCTGCACCCTATGTTGATCAAAGTGGAATTGCTTACTTACACATCGGGTTTCTTTTAAGCAAAATCTCATGGACCTATCAATGAATGTGATGAATCCGCTCAATGAATCCGGGTGGATTTTGGACTAGTCTCAACATGGGAAGATTCTATTTATGTGGTTGCAAGAGGTAGTAAAACATCAATAGGACCCAAGGGTTAGAATCCCAACACCACCTAAAATGGACTATGCGAATGGAACTATGGAGAGCTTATATAACTGTGGTTGGAATAGGCATAAGAGACTCTCTATCCTATATATATATGTATATTAGAGTTGTACATGTGTAATATGTCTAATCATTACCTGATTGAGAACTATATTTGTTGTGTGGTTTGTGTTTAAGCCCTAATATTGGCTCATTACCACTTAATTAGCATATTAGATTAGTAATGTTATTTTATTTATGTCGCATTTAGGCCATTAGTTGTGATTTAGATTAGTAATGTTATTTTATTTATGCTCATTTTAGGCCATTAAAACCCTCCTAGTCTCCTATATATATACCAAGGAGACATTTTCACTTTGAATCATCTTGGACTTGAACATTTAAGTGGGGTAAAAGGAGGTTGCCCCTCAAGAGGCTTATATTATCTGATATTATCTCTTTTCAAGGCGTTGAGTACTTTCTCTTTGAGGTTGTTCTATGCTATATTGATGTTTGGTTCTTTAACATATGGTAATGAGTCATGGTTCTAGGGTTTCAAATACATTTGAGATACCGTGGAATTTTCGCCATAACTTTTTTTTTTTCTACAACGTTTAAGGAGGTACGGCTTAAAGGGGTTTTAGAATACGGATCAAGGTACCTTTGTGTTCCAAAAAACAAAGCTCCTGAGGGATCTCATACCTCTTTCGAGATACAGCTGTGGTACAAGATAGGGTCTCCGAATCATCCCCGAAATGAGTCATTGTGGGACTACATAATTTTTCGATACACCTATAAGATAGGCATTTGACTAGTCCCATTGACTAGTTTCAAGAAGGTGTTCCGCAAAACAATCATAACTTCCTAGAGTATCCAAAATTGAGTGGGACCGGTGGCATTGGATCGTGGACAGACTGTAGTACTTTGGAAAGTGTAAATTATGCACTTTATCAATTATTTTAAAGTGGGCATACCTACAAGTGAGATCTTCTGGAAAGCCCAAAAATCAACATGTTGTGGGAAGTTACCATAAATTCCTCCTGGCACATCCAATTTTGATCGAATTTGTGGCATTACAGAGAAGAACATCGTAGAAATACACAGGGAAAGATTCATACCCGTATATCGAAACTTTGAGATACAAGGAACAACATTTCTAGCAGAACCACCTCAAAACTCAAGGTTCAAAAGTGATACTTCAGCTAAATATGCTACCCAGTGGAACTTCTAATTAAATAAGTCTTTAAAAATCCTACTGGACTCCTTGATGCGAAGGTTTCGAGGGACATAAATGAACTACAAGCTAAGATGATTCAATGGAATGCAAGTTGGATATCAAGATGGATTCAATGGAATCTAAGTTGGATACTAAGATGGTTTAAAAAGGGAGATCATGGAAGCATTGAAAAATTTTGTAATAGAAGACACTGAAGTGGAAACGCAACCACAAATTCATGATGTGGACACAAAGGAAGGTGAATCAAGAATGGAGAAACTCCAACTTTGTTTGGTGAGCACCAACCATACCCCAAGATTGACATGCTAGGAAGTTTGATGGCAAGGACCCAAATAATATTGATACTTCCGTGATGGAGTAATTCTTTATCTCCATAATGTGCCACATACACAAAAAGGTAATGACCTTTATATTTAGAACCTAATCAATTTGTTTGGGTATCGATGGCTTTGTTATCAAGAATCACTCGTCATTTGGACAATGTTCATGGAAGAAATGATATCACACCTATGAGGATACAAGGAGCACACCTTCTCTTTAGCCAATTGATAAATCCCTAGCAAAAGGGTTCGGGCCATCGAAAGCATTGAGAACTTTCAAAGATTTCAATATAGCGTAACTCATATTCCATGAGTACTTGATTGATTTATTCATAGGAACTTTAAGGGAAAAAATTCAACATGAGGTTTTCCTGTGGGAACCCAAATCATTGAGAATGCATTTAAGGTGGCAAGAAATGTTGAAGGAAAAATATGGCTATGGCTAATAAAGGGACCTATCTCTAACATCTATGGTAGAGAGAACAATGTTCTTCTCCTAAACACATCAACCTACAAGGTTTACACCCCTACTATTGAGGAAAGAAAAGAAAAAGGTTTATGCTTTAATTCAGACAAAGAAGTACAAGAAGGGACAAAAGTGTGGTGAGAAGAAATTATTCTACATAGAGTCAGAAGAGGAAGAAGAATCAGAACAAGAACCATCTCAAGATGAAAATAATGTAGCAATTTTGTCTCAAGAGTTAACTCCTACGATATCGTAATGCATTAATATTGGACAGAGACTCCTCAAACCCTCAAGATTCAAGGATACATCAAAGAAAGGTATTAGTCCTAATTGATTCCAAGTGCATTCTTATAGTTTCATTCACTGTGAATTAGCCAAAGATCTCACTGTTTTGTATATCCAAATGCATTTCAAGTAATGGTTACCGATGGAGGAACCATCAATTGCTCAGAAAAATGCAATAAGATCAATCTACCATGGGGAATATGTAATGAATAGTCCAATGATTGCTATACCCATTAGCAGGTGCAGATGTTAAAAATTAGTGTAAATCCAATGGTTACAACCTATTAGGTCAGTGGCTTTAATTTTCCAAGAACTTTTCATGAAATTTCCTTTTATTGGAAGGAAAAGAAATTGAGTTGAGAGGTACCACAGGGAAGCCCAGTAAGGTGATGTAACACATTTAATGGCATGACAAAATTATTTGAAGAAGGGGCATCAAGGCATTATTGCAAAAATATGCTCACTAGATGTTCAAACAACTAAGCTATCTATCTCCCAAGCATTCAAAGGATCATTGATAAGCATTCCAAAGTATTTGAAGATATTCCCAAAGTTGTCCCACCCACTCAAATCATGACTGAAATTCACCTATCTCTCGATGTTCTTCCAACATCGTGCCATACGTGATAAATTCCTTATGCCCTTAAGAGTGAAATTGAGCGCATGGTTGAAGAAGTCGTTAGAGGTCGGCATCATTAGACCTAGCCAAAAGTTCTTACCGCGACCAAAGGTATTGGTATTCAAGAAAGATAGCTCATGGCGACAGTTCACGATACTATAGAGAGTCAACAGTATCACCATTAAAGATAAGTTTCCCATTCCCGTGATTGATGAATTGTTAGATGAACTACATGGAGCAATCTATTTGCAAAAATCAATTCGCCTGGTATCATCAGATTCGAATGAAGAAAGAAGATATCCAAAAAAAGATTCAACTCATGGCGAATTTTTGGTCATGTCTTTGGTCTTTACAAATGCACCTTCCACATTCCGTATCTGATGAATTCATTTCAAGCCCCTTCCTTCAAAATTGTGTTGGTATTTTTTGATATACCAATCTATAGCAAGTCTCTCGGGGAGGAGCATCCGCAACATGTTGACAAGGTGCCATAACTACTAAAGGAGAAACAAAAGGAGCAACAACTATATGCCAAACCATCCAAATGTTCCTTTGGGAGCAGCGAGGTAGAGTATTTAACATATTGTATCTCATGAAGGTAGTCATGCAGACTTAACAAGATTAAGGCTACATGGACTCCGCCGGTTCCCAAAACATTAAAAAGTCTCGAGGATTTTTGGCTCTGGATGGTGTTACTACCCAAGTTTGTCTCGAACTATGGAAGAATAGCAAAATCTTACCAAGAATTAAGAAGGATGCATTTTCATGGACTCCAGAGGCTGCTCAAATCTTGAACAACTTAAAGAGGCGTATGTGTCCCCTCGCCTTGACCACTCCGCACTTCACAAAACCTTTTATCAGGAATGTGATGCCCTCGAAATGGAATTGGTGTCGCCCTAATGCAAGAAGGAAAGGCCTTGTCTTTTGAAAGTCGCACCAAGGGAAGAGACTACACAAACCCATTTATGAGAAGGAAATGATGGCAATACTACATGCATTAGCAAATGGCTGCCCTTACCTATGTAGGCACTTCAAGGTCACGTGTTCCATCCATCATGATAGTCTTAAATACTTTTGGAACAAAGCATCAGTCTTCGAAGAACAAATGCAAAATGGGCAAACTAAGATATCAGTTACTATGATTTTGAATCATCTATAAAAGTGGGAAGCAAAATGTTAAAAGTAAGTGATGCACTCAATGTAAAGGATGAAGATGTTGAGGCCTTTCTTGAAAGCATTCTCGATCATCCAACCCGATTGATAATAGAAGCAAGGATGAATGGGAAGAATGACGAAAAAAGTGCGTGGACTCTCATTGAAAGGTTGGAACAGGATTCTCGTGCATCAGATACATTTTTACATGGAAATGATTCACTATGGTACAAAGATCGCTTATATTTATGTAAGAACTCTAACTCAAACAAGAAGTTATTGAATCAGACACCTCTCCGTGAGGGAGGGCACTCGGGATTTTGGAAAAACTCAATATAGAGTCAAGAAGGACTTTTGGGATGGCCTCCTTAAAACCGGAAGCGCTACGGAAGGTTTGTGGCAGAATGTTTGGTTTGCCAACAAAATAGCAGGAAACAATTAAGACCCCCCTGGCCTATTAAATCCATTATCCATCCCAGTCAAATACTGGAGGAGGTTTCCATGGATTTCATCAATGTGGTTACCAAAGTCCTAAGGAAAGAGTGTCATCATGGTGATTGTTGATAGACTGGACTATAACACACACTTTTGTGCACTCTCTCTCACCCCTTCAAAGCCGAGATAGTGCCTGCCCCAAAGATTCATGGAGACAGCTCAAAAGCTGCATGGCAGCCCAAAGATTGCCGAAGTGATAGAGATCCCATCTTCAATTGACATTTTTGGACAGCACTATTTTCTTGTTTGGTACTCAATTGGCTCATAGCTCATCCTATCATCTCAACTGATGACAAACCGAGATAGTGAACAAATGTCTAGAAGGATACCACCCTCCTTCCATCTCTTCTTCTTTAAAATAAAAATCTATGGTTCAAATGGTTACCCTGGCGTATCGGTGGTATAACACTTCCTTTCACACCTAAACAAAATGACACCATTTATGGTGAATTTATGGATACCTATACCTCCTTCCATCACTTCCTTCTCTAAAAGAAAAATCTAAAGTTCAAGCAGTTGGAAGATCACATCGAGAATCAACAACAAGTTCTCCAAATCTTAAAGGACAACCCCGACTTTCATGGCACAAAATCCTTAAAACAACAAGCGTATCAACATCGAAAGTGAAAAGAAGTTTTGAAGTAGGGGATTGGGTATTTTTAAGACTACAACCATACAAACGATGTCCTCACAAGCCAAGAAGGATAATAAATTATCACCAAAGTACTATGGCCCCTATAAGGTGTTGCAAAATATTGGTACTATGGCATACAAATTGAGTTGCCCGCCTTCAATGAAAGTACACCTAATTTTCCATGTTTCATTTAAAGAGTTATAGGACAAGATCCCGCCCAAAGATATATTATATTGCACTTGTTGACGAGAGAAGGAAAATATACGGGAGCCTCGCTTCATCGATACATACAAGAATTACCAATCGAGGAATAGGATCCATTTAAGAGTATCTCATTAAATGGAGAAACAACAAAGATTCCACTGGGAAGATGAGTCTTTATAAAGAAGCATCCAGAAGTTATCTGCCATGGACAACACTTGTCTCAAGGGGTATTGAGCCAATATTAGGTCTTAATATTGGCTCATTACCCTCTAATTGGGGCATATTAGATTAGTAATGTTATTTTATTTATGTCGGCTTAGGCCATTAGTTGTGATTTAGATTAGTAATGTTATTTTATTTTATGTCGGCTTTTAGGCCATTAAAACCTCCTAGTTCCTATATACACCAAGGAGACATTTTCATTTTGAATCATCTTAATCTGAAGATGCATAGTATGAGGCTGCCCCTCAAGAGGCTTCTTATTATCCTGACATTATCTCTTTTCGCTACGCTATAATTTTCTTGGAGAGGTTGTTCTTTATTTATGTTTGGTTCTTAACAGTTTGGTGGTGGAAAGAAATGAATTTAGTGAGCTTGGTGTGTCCAACAAGACCGTGAGACTCGCCGCATGTGTTGAGCAAACTCCATTGTACCAAGAGAATATATATGATGGTATGTGGTATCCCAAGTAAAATGGACTCACACTCATTCACGAATATCTTGGAAGATGTGTCCCGTGATATTCTTCTTTGCAGGTTGTGAGTGGATACATCTTTAGAAATCTCGATCAATCCTAATTGCAATACAATCTGCTTCTATTGTTTGGTGATTGTATGTTGCATGTAATCCATTGAGATGGATTCCCAAGAATTTTCGTGAGTAGAAGAGGTGTATAAGCCTTTCTTCTTAATGGATGGTTTGGCAATGGTAATGCATTAACGGCAAGATCTCGAGCATACCTATGTAAATTCTATCAAAAGTTTTGGCCAATAAAAAATGTTTTGAAGAACTGCATCACAATTTTCTCCATGCCAAAATGTCCCGCCTATCTAATCAGGATTCCAAAATCAAATTTGCACACTCTCTTACAAGAACAAAACGATGGCATAGATGGCATATTCCGGGCCTCGAATGTGAAAATCGGTGATAGTTGCACCTTACCCAAGAGATTACCATATGTGGTGGCGAATTCCAAATCTTTTCGATAGATTTTACTCGTGATGCCCCATGTCCAGAATGGAGCGCCAAAGGATGAGTGCGCTGCCTGAGTCGACCCGGTTTTCCCACCCACCATACATTTGAGACTGAAGTACCTGATGTTGAGATGGAAATGTTGCGGGTATGTGGACCACTTATGATGCAGGGCTTCTTCCATTGTATCTTCCTCATCTATGTGAAATGTAGAGGTTTGTGATCGCTGTGGATGATCATCTCTTTCCCTAGAATCTAATGTTTCCATCGACGGCGGGGATTGTACAATGGAAGACATTTCTGTCATATAGGTGGGATACTTCGGGACAAGATCTGGGAGTGTCTCACTATGGTATTCCAATGGATGATTGTGTTGAATGAATTTCACCTATACAACATAATTATATGCATCAATATCAATATCGAACGATTGTTACAGATCGGGAAAAGAGAGTAGTGAGATGAGCATAAGTGTTGCTTCATATCATCAAATGCTCGCTGTTGTTCCTTCCCCACAAAATTTTCCCTGCCACCAACCTTGTTCACTCTGATGAGGGCCCATGCAATATAGAATAAACCCAACACGAACCTGCGATAAAAAAATGGCCAAGCCTAGGAATATTTAAAGCTCAGTGAGTGTGGTCAAGGCTGGCCAATCACAAATGACTTGGATATTAGCACCACTGATGTACCCCATGCTCATCAATAATGTCCTAAAGTATTGGACCCTGCTCATGCCAAAGGAGCATTTTTCCAAGTTGGGATATTGCTTGTGCTGCCGCAGAGTGCTCAAAACCCGTTGAATATTTTACATGTGCTCCTAAGTTTTGTCAAGATGAGGATATCATCAAAATATACCACAACAAAAGAGTTCGTGAAGGGTCTCAATACATCATCCATCAACCTTCCAAGGAAAGTGGTTGGTGCATTTGTTAGCCAAAGGGAATGACCAACCATTCGAAGAGACCTATTTAGATTTGAAAGTTGTCTTCCTACACTGCCTGGTTCAATGGGAACCCGTGGTATAAACTTAAGTCAATATTGTTGAAGAAATTCTCCCTCTTGAGTTTTGGTAAAGAAGGTAATCGATCCTGGGAATTGGGTACCACCCCCGGCGGATTTTGTTTAATCCTCCGTAATAAATGCAAAAGTAACTGTGTCACGCCCCTTGTTTTGCAACTTTCGCCAAGAAAATTGACTTCCACAAGGGGAGGAGTTGGGTATGGATAAATCCTTTTGCATAGTTTCTCCATGGATCTCGAAGCAATTAATTTCATGATTTCATCAATGGGGTGACTGGCAGACGGTCCAGGAAGAGGTAACGAGGGCTCCATTAATTGATACTTGACTCAAGTGTATGGCATTGGTAAATTCCAACGGGTGAGGAGAAGCCGCCCATGTACTTTCCACAACGTCCACTTCCTTTGCTGTAAGGAGAGTGATTTTATAGCATATGAAATTCCTACCGAAATGACCTTACCGCATTGCTGGAGCAAATATTAAAGGAATAGTGGTAGGCAACGCCACCTCCGGCATCCCGTATAAATTGTTCACCCCTGCAATAATAAAATTGTGGGGTCTAGACCATACACATGACGCCCCAAAAATATTTTGTCCTAAAAATAAAATCATCACAAACTTCAGCGTAGAAATGTCACATTAACAATTCTTCTTGAAAGGTGTGATGTCATGAGGCGACGATAGTCGCTGGCTGACACAAATATATCTTCCTTGGCAAAGCCAACTAATATTTAGCCGCGAAAAGGTTTCCAACAACAATTCCAATCACCTCAATAGGGTTAATCTCGACTGTCAAGCATTCTACAATGGAAATGAAATGGATCCCCCTACCAGATTTCGTGAGTGAAAACAATACAACTTCCTCCTCCGTTCTTTGGTTTTTCTTGATGGAATTTCAGTGGTAGCCGAGTAGTAGTGCATCCCAGTCTCAACATCGATATATGATTCCTCCCATGGGATTTGACGATTCAGAGTCGCATCGAATTCGCACTCCTTTCGGGAGCAAGCCTTCATTCTAGCTTTTCACAAGCTGAATCGCTGGAGTGGAATTCTTAGTGTTGTGCTATGTATTCGGCGGTATTAGACCATTTTCACGCTTCTTCATTATCTTTGCATTGCTCTTCTTGTAAGCAGGCGGCTTGGACTAGTTGTCCCATGAGTGGGAACATTTTCTCTCAGTCTCCTTTCCATGCGGGTTGGTCCGAATTTTTCCCTCTTGGTGCTATGAGGGCTTGGTGTGATCCAAACTCTCGCCTCTTATTCTTAATTTTTTGTTCGATCTTGACAACATATCAAGAAGCCGTACCCAATGAGACAATGTCTAGAAACTCCATTTATTTGTATGTATCTATGAAATAATTCCATGTATTTTGAGCACTAAATGTCACCAAGTATTTATTCACCAAGTATGCACAGATAAGCCATTGTAGAACTAAGTACTTTTGTTCCCTTTCTGACTTATGGTGGTCCATCATGTTTACCGGTCCTCAGAGTCATATTGTAGTATTGTTCTTTAATGGAATCCGTGAAGGAATCCCATGTAAGTCCACAAATACCGAGACTCCTCTATGACCCTTTTCTCGTAGGTGGCATCCCACTAGTCCCAACATGGGGATGACCTCGAGGGGAGGAAAAGGTAATCTTTTCCCTATAGGAAAAATTGTGGAATTAAAAATACCCCTCAAGTAGATTCAACCATTTATTTACAACATCCCCATCCATCACCTTCAAATAATGGAATATAAAAATTTACATACATACCCTTGAAGGGGTTGCATGGTTTCTGATGAAGATGTTTCCCATGTGAAGTCAGTTTAAGGATTCAAGCAAGAAAGAAATCCATCATTTCTTTCATTTTATTGTGTAGATTCCTTGATAAACATTTTGAAAGGATATCCTATCTATCATCTTTCTTTTCTCCCACCATGGGGTTTTCAGCCCCGCCTAACTAGCAGATGGAACAAATCGATTGGTTTGAGTCCCAAATTTTGTACCCATATCTTGTTTGGGACATGCAATTTAAGAAAACAAAGAGTAGACCTCTCGAACACCACTGATCCGGATTTATGAGTGGAATCAATTGATTAACAACAAATTTAATACAAAAACACAGATGTATGAAGAAAACCACATATATCCAATGAGCAATATATTATATTGAATAAAATGAAATAGGATGAAACTCAGAAAATTGAAAACTAAAAACATGAATGGTGGTAGAGACCCCGAAGATATGTGTTTCTACGCGCATCTCTTTGAGAAGAATGATTACAATGAGACACGTGAGTCCTTTTGATATTACTCATGAATTTCCAAACCCTAGACATCCAACCTAACCCTAGGAGATGAAAATGTCAAAATTTATAGCCCTATGGGTAGTTTTGGTAGCTCAACTTTTCTCGTGTCGTAACTTTATTATATGATATCTGTTTTAGGTGTCTGATAGCTCATTGGAAAGGCATTTTAGAGAATTACACATTACACAATCAAACTCTAACTCCATCTACAAATTGACTGTGGCAAGCCAAAAAATGTTTAGGGCCCCAAACCGGCCCTCGAAGTACAACATTATGTGCTAACATGAAAACATACCAAATAAGCTATTTGGATTAGGTGGGATGGCCCCAATATCCACCTGGAAGATATGTAGGGCTTTAGAAAACCCCATAAGTGTAGAACCCACAATTACAAAGAAGTACATAAGAACGTGTTGAACTAAAAACTGTCAAGAGGACAGTTGGAGTAGGTTGGTGGCGACCAATATCCACCTAGAGTGGGGAAGGATGAGTGTAGTTTGTTCTCACCATTTCATACTATTTCACCAGATAATAAAACTTCCTAATCAGGAACCCCATCAGAACCTGAGCATCCCTTACTTCCTTCTTCAATCACTAAAACAGATGAGCCTAAAAGTACAAAGAGGAAAAAAAGAATTCTTATCACATTATGGACTCATCAATATGATAGTTTTAGATGTTCTTATGAGTTTGAGGTACATAATTCTATTGGAATATTTCATAAACATGGATAGAAAATCATTTGAAGGAGCGAAGGAAGAAATGGGTGAGGAAGAAAAGAAAAAGGGAGAATAACCAAAGAGAGTCAGTAGGCCTAAAAGGTCAAGAAAAAAAAAGAAAAAGAAAAAGAAGAAGTTGGACGAAAAAGATAAGGAAGTGGTTAATGCCTTGACTAGTTTAGTAACCCTCACTGTAATCCCCTTGAAAATCACCACTTCAAAATGGGTACAACCCAGAATAAGGAGGTCAAATAGAATCAAGATTCAAAAGAAGGAAATCCTAGTGTCGACCACTCCACTCACCACGACATCCCAAGTGGAGGAGATCGAGTACTCTCCTAGTATAGAACAAAAAAATGAAACAAAGGGGAATGAGCCTCAAGAGGATACAATAATGAAAGAATAAATACCAATGAAAGGAACCTCTAAAACAAAAACTCATGTGGAAAAATGTCTTTATGCAACCTTGTTGGAATTAGAGCAGACCAAGGTTGATGACATAAAGTGGAAAAGGGTGGAAAAATATGATAAAGGAAAGATGAAAGAGGAGGTTTCTCAAGAGTTGGAGCAACAACTCCAACTTATGCAATAAAATTTCAAAATTATGACTATGAAGAAAGTAGAATACAACCATAAGATGAAAGTAGAGAACCAAAAAGTTCGACAACAATTGAGTAAGGCAAGAAGCGATCTGCATGAGAAGAGTGAACAAGTGGAGATTATGGAAGAAATAGTCAAAATAAAAGCTAAGGTATTTGAATAAATTTTGGAATGCAAGCCACCAACCATAACATATACACTATTCCTAAAATAACAATGGCACAAAAATAAGATTACACACTTGGCTATGTTTGTAAAATTAAAACTTGATACCCCTATATATTTCCTAGATGCATATCAGGGCTATAATATGGAGTAAGGAGCTAAACTATGTGAATTCTACTTTCATAACCTGTTATTTCCACACCCCTACAATTGGAATCCTAATCCATATGTGGGGGATTTCCAAATGATGTCCTTTGCATCATGGATAAGGATGAGGAAATGAGGGCAGAAGAATTCAAAAAGCATAAGGAAGAATAACAACAAACACCCCTATGGATTAGAGAAGAGGTTGTCATGCCTAAATATGTCATAAATAGTCATCATAGCCTCTCTTCGGATAAGGATGTAGATCGAGTATGGATGGACAAACAAAGGCAAGTAATATCCCATCTTGATGACTCACTCAGGTTATTGGGAGAGGAAGTAATAGAGGCCTGCAACAGGAGGTGGCACTCTTTACCTCATTATTTTCATATCATAGAACCTCATTCTCCCAATACCATGTAGCTTTCCTTCCTAACAACACCCTAGTACAAATAAACTTTGAGGAAAATGAAGACTAGATGGATTGGGATATGGATGATCCCTCCACTTCTTCTCCCTGCAACACCTAAGAATAATCTCAATTATGAAAATGAAGAAGAAGAATAGGCCAACATTGTGAAGGATAAGGGATACCATCATTAGTAAGATATAACCATATATGTGGCCTCATGTATGATATGGGAATTCAGTAGGTAGCAGTAGGGTG
>SNQJ01S0035566.1:22531-32979 GCA_010110895.2 Picea sitchensis | reverse complement strand
TTCTTCTGCCTTTATGACCACTTTTGATCAACAACAATTCAAATATACAGATGTAAAGGACTGAGATACCTCATTTACTCATTTATCTCCTTGATTTAGGAACGTAGGTCGAACTCTTTAGCTATATATACGCCTCTAGTCTAGGAGAGAGATATAGAGAATTTTGGAGAAGTATTGTGTTGATATTTTGTGAATAATTGTATTGATGTATTGTTTTTATTTATGAAATAATTATGGTTATGCTTTCAATCTATTAAGGTTTATTTTAGGCTCTTTATGCTTCTTGGGTAGGGCCCATCCAAGAGGGCTCAAGGACCCTAATATTGTTTTTGTAGTTTTTATGCATATTAGTTAGTGCCTAGATAATATTTATTTCTCTCTTAAAGTTTTATGTAGTTTTGCATGATCAATTTCAGTTTTTGTTAAGGTTATGACTAATTGGCTAGTTGCAACAACATCCTGTAGAAATGTTCATTAACCTTTTTGGAGCACTCTTAGGTGCCTCTCAAGGATAAGAACCTTAAATTCACTTCATTTATTTATAGTCTATATTTGTTCATTCTTTTAAATATTTACACTAACTTTAAAGACTCCATTTTTCCTCATGTAGGATTTTCGTGTAGACACTCTATAGTTCCTATAAAACTACATGGGTCATGTAGAAATATCCTGTAGGTTTGTTTTAGCTTCCAATTTTGACTTAACTTAATCTTATTTTCCTAAAAGCATCAATAAACAATAAAATGACATTTATATTGATATTGATCAAAGGGTTATCTTTCTTTATTCATGCATTAGTGTAACTTTACTTCCATTACAGTTTTATGTCATAGTTTAGAGCTTTACTTCTATTACAGTTTACCTTCATAGTTTAGATTGTATTCATATTTTTCTTCAATTTAACTTTCTTGATTCACTACTCTTTAATATAGTTAGAATAATTTATTTTCATGCAATCTAGATTAGTTGTACTTTCAAATTGGTGTGTTTGCTTCAAGCAATTAGTTTAGAGTTGTTTTCTGTCACTTGATTTTGTTGCACATTTTCATCCTTTGGTCAGTCTCAAACCTTTTCTACTGGCAATTCCACACTGCACATACAATGCATAGCACCTCCTAAGTTTGTATGAACCCTAAGTTGACAAGTAAAGTAGGAAACCAATGGTACAATAAATCATTATTGTTATTTCTAGGAGCATCAAATGGATTCAGACGAAAAATATAGTAAAACATATAAGGTATTCCTATTACATATTCATAAAACACTTAGGAAAACTTCATGATTAATACATTCAAGTACATCATAATTTCACTTAGGTAAAAATTAATGTACATGGAAAATTTCTTAGTAAAATATTCTTTTAGGGAGATGGGCGGGTGCCACTCAATTTGCCTTGTATTACCAATGGTAATTTAGCAAATTGACACAATATTTTTCAACATTTTCTCATCATATACTTATGATAATTAAATTTCTTAATGCCTCATTAAAATTAGTGTATTGATCATAAAATGGGGAAGGTAATTTCCTAAAAATCATTTTCATATTGTGCAATAGTTCAAAATCCCCTGCCAACAATTTTACTACATCTTGCCCCTTCAAAGTTCCATAAAGATTTACACAATTGTTTTCATTGTTCCTCTTGCATTCTAATAACCTCTGATAATTGTTCATTAGATACAAATCCCCATTTTCATTCTAGAACGATGGTAATCCATGCTTGATGACATCACTAAAAATATTCTTAAAAGTAGAGATTTCCCTCATAAGCTCACGCCACTTAGTTTCCACATTTTGCAACAATATCTATTTTGTAATGACTCTTTTATCATCCATTACAATGCTAGTTTTGTCTTTGAGTTGCAAATACTTCAAATCCTCTTTAGTTATATTGTTCAAGAATTTATTATATCATCTACCAGATCAATTTTATTCTCTAACATATTTTTTGTTCATTTTATGTATTTCAAGACCACGATGATTAAATCAAGCTCATCCTGCACCGGGGTAAAATAAGACCAATTCTTAAAAATTTTGTTAGCTATATTTTCCCAAATGATATGCTTAGATCCTTTAATGGTTGGTCTCCTTGTCACCCTTGCCTTAATTTTATTTTCTTCCTTCTGAGCTTCCTCTTTAGCAACATTAATTTGTTTCAAACATAACTCTCTGCTCTTCACTTGATATTCTAGTTTTGATACCTTGGAATCTCTATGTTTGAGAGGGTTTTTCGTAGTATCCAACTCAATATCCTTCAAAATCAAACAAGCCATGAATTTTGATAATCCATTTACTGGGTCTAATGGAACATTTTTCACTACAACTGACTTGGTTTCCTACAATCGCCAAGTTTGTTGGTGTTTCAAGGTTTCAATTTCATCTTGTAGGTGTTCTATCATCTTTCTATTTTCCAATAATTGATAGTAAAGATGCTTTGTTTCCTCATGACTAGTCTACAGATCTAAGGTCTGAACATATTGTACATCAATAACATTTATATTTTTATTAAGGATATTAATCTCATTATCCTTCTCTTTGATTAGGTCTCCTATAACAGTCGAATTTTTAGGATATACTCCTAGGGAAATAATCTTCATCCCTTATAAGATTGTTTTTGATGCGAAAAGTCCTTTTGACACCCGAGAAGGAGGTGGAGGACTCAGCACAAAGGACCAAACGTTTTAGGACTGCTTGCAAAACCAAGGACAGGGTGTGCAAGATCATTGTAGACATCAGTAACATGGATAATCTCGTTTCAACCGAGATGGTAGAGAAGCTGGAGCTGGAGACAACTGATCACCCAAGTCCATACAAGGGTTCATGGCTACAAAAGGGACACCAGGTAACTGTTACTAAACAATGCCTGGTTGAATTTAAGATAGGAGGGTACAATGATAAGATTTTGTGTGACGTCATTCCTATGGATGTTTGTCATTTATTGCTGGGTAGACCGTGGCAATATGACAGAAATGTGATTCATGATGGGAGAATGAACACATATACCCTGGAGAAGAATGGGAGAACCCATATGTTGCTTCCGATAAAAGATAAGGAGGTGAAGCCGGAAGTAAACAACACAGTACTTCTCATGAGTGGGAAGGAACTTCTTACAAAGGTGAAAAAGAAAGAAGATCCACAATTCTTTGTGGTCAGGAAACCAAGGATTGTCCTGACTAGCACAAGAGTGGATGATTTACTAGATGAGGTTCAGGAACTGCTGGAAGAGTTTGCTGACATCATAGTGGACGAATTACCTCGTTCATTTCCACCAATGATGAGTGTGAGTCATCACATTGATCTCATACCAGGAGCCAGTGTGCCGAATAAAGATGCGTACAGGTTGATGCCGCAAGAAAATGAAGAGGTTAAGAAGCAGGTCCAGGAGTTGTTGGAAAAAGGGTTATTCAGAGAAAGCTTGAGTCCATGTGTTGTTCCGACAGTACTTTGTCCGAAAGAATGACAGAGGCTGGAGGATGTGTACCGATTCAGGAGTGATCAACTAGATAACCATCAGGTATAGGTTTCCATTGCCAAGGATGGATGATCTGATGGATTGCCTGAGCGGAACCAGGTATTTTTCAAAGGTTGATTTGAAAAGTGGATATCACCAGATTCGCATGAGGGAAGGCGATGAGTGGAAGACGGCCTTCAAAACCAATGAAGGATTTTATGAATGGATTTTTATGTCGTTTGGCTTGACAAATGCACCGAGTACCTTTATGAGGTTGATGAATGAAGTCTTGAAGGATTTCATCGGAAAATTTATCATCGTATATCTAGATGATATACTGATTTTTAGTAAATCAGAGGCTGAGCATCTGAAGCATTTGGCCTTTGTGATGAAAAATCTACAGCAGGAGAAGATGTTGATAAATATGAAGAAGTCCTCATTTATGAAGATAGAGCTCATTTATTTGGGGTTTTTTATTTTGGCGAATGAGTTGAGGATGGATCCAGATAAAGTGGAAGTGATCAAGAATTGGCCATCACCGAAGAATGTATTCGAGGTAAGAAGTTTTCATGGGTTAGCTAGTTTCTACCGGAAGTTCATCAAGAATTTCAGTGGGATTAGCACAACGATGATGGATACAGTCAAAAAAAGACATAAGTCTTTTCACTGGAAAACAGAGGCTGAGAAGAGCTTCAATCTGTTGAAGTGGAAGATCACGGGACAACCAGTTTTGGTGTTGCCGGATTTCCTGAAGACATTTCAGGTGAAATGTGATGCAAGCGGGTTTGCCATAGGAGTAGTCTTGAGTCAGGAAGACAGACCGATTGCATATTTTAGCGAGAAGCTGAATGAGGCTAAGGTGAAATACTCCACGTATGATAAATAATTCTATGCCATTATCCAGGCACTGAAGAAGTGGAGGCATTACTTGATCCCGAAAGAATTTGTTTTGTATATTGATAATCATGCATTGCAGTTTGTGACTCAACAGGAGAAGTTGAATCAAAAACATGCAAAATGGGTAGAGTATATGCATAATTTCACATTTGTAATTAAACACATTTCGGGTACTGTTAACAAAGTGGCTGATGCTTTGAGCAGGAAATGTTTACTGATGCAGGAGTTCAAAGTCAAGACCTTAGGTTTTGATGATCTCAAGGACATGTACGCAGATGATGCAGATTTTGCAGAAGCGTATGAAGCAGCTGAGAATCCAGTTCTCAGAGACAGAAGCCCTTGGATAGATTACATGATCCAAGAGGGATTACTGTTCAAAGGCAATCAATTGTGCATTCCGAATTGCTCCATGAGGGAGAACTTGTTAAAGGAGAAGCACAGTGGTGGACTAGCAGGACATTTCGGTCATGATAAAATGTTCGCGAAGTTGAGCGAGTCGTACTTTTGGCCAGGAATGCGGTCAGAAGTCAAGAAATTTGTAGACAGATGTAGAGTTTGCCAGCATTCGAAGGGGAGGAAGCATAATGCAGGGTTTTATCAACCATTGCCCATACCAGAGAGGTCGTGGGATGCGATAAGCATGGATTTCATATTGGGATTGCCAAGGACCCAAAGAGGTGTTGATTCAATCTTTGTGGTGGTGGATAGGTTTTATAAGATGGCACACTTCATCCCATGCTAGAAGACCAGTGATGCGACTCACATCGCAAATCTGTTTTTCAAGGAGGTCATTCGACTTCATGGGTTGTCGAAAAGCATAGTTTCGGATAGAGACACTAAATTCATAGGGCATTTTTGGAGGACCTTATGGAAGAAGTTGGGAACTAACTTGGCGTTTAGTTCTTCTTATCATCCTCAAATGGATGGACAAACATAAGTGGTCAACAGAAGTCTGGGAGACTTGCTGAGAAGCTTGGTGACAGAACACCATAACCAATGGGACAGTATATTACCACAGGCAGAGTTTGCATACAACGATTCAGTGAATCGGAGCACACAGAAAAGTTCGTTTCAGGTCGTATATGGAATGCAGCCGAGTGGAGTTTCAGAACTGAGGGATTCAGAGAAGACTACTACTAGCAATGCTAGTGTAGAAGAATTCGTTGAAGCAATGAAGGAACTTCACGGTCAGGTGAAGGAGCGACTGCTGGAATCAAGCCAGGAGTATAAGCGCAGAGAAGATCAGTGAAAGAGACAACTTTAGTTTGAGGTTGGTGAATTAGTTCTGGCACATTTAAGGAAAGAAAGGTTCCCGAGGGGGACATATAATAAGCTAAAGATGAAGAAAATCGGACCATGCAAGGTCTTAATAAAACTCAGAGAAAATGCTTATGAGATCGAGTTGTCGGATGGCATTGGAATATCTTCGATATTCAATGTCGTAGATTTATACCCATATAAGGCGAGAGAAGCAGATACTGGAACGGAGAAGCCAGTGATCCAGTGGATGAAGCAGATGCCAGTTGCAGAGAAGCCGCAAATGGAATGCATACTGGACAAGAGAGTGGGTAAGAAGACCAGGAGAAAAGAATACTACGAGTATCTGGTCAAATGGAAGAATCATCCAGTAAAAGATGCCAGCTGGGAGACTGAAGCAGAAATACAGAAGCATGGACAGACCGTGCAGGAGCTCATGGACAGGAGCCCATGAAATTTTTCAAGCCGAGGAGTATGATGCAGGAGCATCGTCAACATATCAAGCGAGCCAGCACGGAAGTGGAGGACAGCTGGACAAGCCAGCGCAAATTTTGAAATAACCTTAGAAGTTGTTGCGCAGATCTTAAATGAGTCATTTAAGAGAAGCTGCACCTGTATGTTGTAATGGACCTTGAGCGGATAGCTCTCTTCCTTTAGTAAATAGACAACATCTAATATAGTTAATGCTGGTAGATAGACTTAAACTCATAGACTAGACAGTCTTAGAAGTAGGAGGGAAAACAGATATAGACACCCTCATTGTATCATTCTAACATAAGCCTGAGCATAGAGAAGAGGAAGAAGAGAAGAAGAGCTAGTAGAGAGATGTATAGAGAACACCCATGTACTGATATTTGAATTAATAGAAGAATATTGGTTCAAATTCATGGTTGTGTGTGTCTGATTCTCTGGGTATTGATGTTATGCTCATGAATGTTTATTTTCCTACTATGCATTTGCTTTATATGATGTGTATATGATTTCCTGTATGAATTGAAGTCTGAGAGGGTGAAGGGATGAGTTTCAATTGTTTCTCTATTTGAGCCAGAGAATTCCTGCAAGGAGTGCAGTCGAATTGTCGGCAAGGAGTGCGTTGACAGAAGAGTTCAGGTGGAGATAGCTTTTATTCTCATTCATCCCGAGGGTGCAGTTGAGCATAGGAGCCGCGAAAGGAGTGCATAGACCAAGGGAAGTCTCAGGGTTGTGAACCTGAGTAAGGAACTAAAAAGACTGCTCCTGCAGGAGTGCGCAGAGTCGAGAGACTTCAACACTTAGACGTCGTTGAGGGTTTTCCGCAAGGAGTGCACGCAAGAAGTTTTCTGAAGAACTTGAGAGCCATGAATAAGAACAGGAGGTATAGAAACTTGAATATTTACCGAGGGGAGCACAAGGAGTTGGTGCCTTGAAATCTTGCAAGAAGCGTCGTAGGGTTGTGAGCAGGTGGGAAAATTCTGCAGAAGAACACTTAGTCATTTTGCAGAATTTCACCAAGAGAAAAGGACGATCGATATTCTCTGTGACAACCAGCGAATCACCGTGGGCCGTTGGATCTCGCGGAGGTGTAGGGAGGTTACAGTGTAAGTGTGGAAGAGGTTTGAATCTCAGGAGGGGCAGAGCCGACGATCCGAGTCACAAGGACTATCGGATCTACACGTGATATCATGTATTGGGGATTCGCGAGTCGAAGCTCCAAGTTGTTGCGACGAGAATTGCAATATCGCGATCCGCGATATTTCGATGATCCCAGGACCATCCATCAATTGGGACGCGTGTCAGGAGATTCAAAGGAGTCGGGGTCCGGAGCATCGGGGATTTTAGAGATAAGGTATTCTTGTAGCTTGAAATCACGAAACGCGATATTCCGACAGTCGAAGGATAGTGTGTTTGGGCCACAGGAGTTAGTGGAGGACAAGTGGCGTAACATATCGGGGTTCAGGAAAAGGAGAGTCCTCAATCCACTGATATTAGGATTCACGATCCCACAAAGTTCGATATCCCGATAAGTTGACGGGACCATTGAATAGTCAACCCACACGTGCATCAGAGTATCAGCACATCGGGGTTCGAAGTTCGGAAATTCCATTTGTTGACGTAGCGAGTAGCGAGTTCCTGATAGGGATAACTCCGATAGAAAGGGAAAAAGTCAACGTTGACTCGGTTCGTAGTTCGGGGAATCCTGAGGCACAAAACACGTGACCATAGGATTCGCGAAATTGCGAAGTCCGGTTTCCCGATCATTAAGGGAGATATTTTGAAGAATTGTTGTGGGTAAGGAAAGTTCCCGATAGGGAATTAGAGGAACATTTGAGTTCTTCGGGCAGTGAGTGGAAGAAGATCCTGAAGGAGTGGGCGTGCCTGCGGGTGCGACTGCGTCAAAATTCAATCATATCCAGAGGGTGGATATCCAGAAGCTTTACTCTCATTTGAGTGTCTTTGTAATCCATAGGAAAAATATTCTTAATTACCTTTTACTATAGTACAACCAAATTGAATATACCCTATTTGTAATCCAAAAAAAACAATAATTTTTCTTGAGTTGTGTTTTCTTCCTAATCCCGAGGATACATTTCATTTTTCACCCATTGATTGTTTTCTCTTTATATCCAAATATTGTGAAAATAGTGAGCGTTTTTTATTAGAGGTTCCTTCAGTTGTATATGTATGTGAAACTTATGGAGTTGATAATAGATTTTCACTGAGATGCCCAATAATGATAGAAGGTCCCTTTGAGGATGAACTAGCTTCACTTAATCCTTGTCTGATTTGCGATATACCTTTCCCTTCTCCTGTAAACTTAGCTAAGAACCCCCCTAATTCTAGTCCTTCATCACCTTTAGTATTTTTTCTTAGCTGCTCACTCAGCTGATTTAATATGCAAAATGTAAAATGCATGGTGACAATTTTGTAAAAATATTCAAATTTCTAAGGATTCTATATAGTTTCTATAAAATTTTGGTGGTTTTAAAAGTAAAATAATTTATTCTATGGAATTTGGGCGAATCGTTTGTAGAAAAAATAAATTTGGTGAATATGTTTTGGGAAAAACCATAGAAAATTAGCCCAATGGAAAAATTTAGCCCCTAAAATCATCTATGAGAAATAGCTTTGTAGATTCCAACTCTTTCATATGGGTATCCCATTCTAACTGTGCTCTTTTATCAAACTTAGCATTCATTTCATTTTTCTGATTTTGCAAAGCTATGCTAAGTTCTTCTTCTTTGAGATTATCAACAACCCTGTTGGTTATTTCAAATTCTGAAGTAATCTCATCTCTCGCAGTTTGCACAGTCCTCTGGATTTCTTCCTTATGTAATTTTTCCTTCTTCTCAATAGTATTTAGGAATTATACTGAGATGTTGTCATTTTGTGTTTTCAATTCAATCTCCAACTCAGTGATCTTGGTTTTTGTTGCATTTAAAGTAGTGGTAACCTCATGGACAGATGAAGCATTCACACCTGCAAATACATGGAGTGCAGAGGCTACCTGTATGTAACTTTCTTTGGGAACAATCCCCACTTTCCATTCAACAACTCTCTATGTAGATGACCTGGGTTTAGAATAATCTCCCCTTTTTCTTTTGTTTGACATTTTTTCAATTTTCTTAGTTCTATCATCATAGTAATAGTCTCCAACAACCACAAAACACCCTCAAAACTAAGAATTTGTGAAGAAAAGGTCGAATTAGTTGGGATAACATTAATATCGGTGTATTCTTGAGGTGAAATGATCACTATGCCCAAATTAGGAGTCGATGGTATACCCTAGGTATCGCTCAATTCTTTATGTTTTTTCATCCCAATTGTTCATTTGATATTCTTTTACCTTATGCTTCAACTATTTCTCTTTCACTTTCACTTCTATGTGCCTTGTCTTCATACAATAATCTTTTATCTTCTTCTTCGACCAATTTTATTTGATATTCCTCATCAGCTTCCAATATCTTTTGCTCCAATTCCTCTACTTTATTGACCTTTTATTGAAATTTAGTGATTAATTTATTTTGATCCTCTTGCAATAACCTTCGAAATCAGTCTTGATGAAACTTCTTCATTTCTTCTTTCTCAAATTGTAGTTCTTGTCTAGCAGCATCATTAGGAAACTTTTGTGATACCTCTTCATAAAAAATAAGTCGTTTTCAACTTGTCTTCTTCAAAATCAACCATATGTATAGTAGGATGAGTGAGACCAACAGATCCAACATGACTCACTGCGATCTCATGTGGGTCATGTCCCTTCACACTTCCAAGGCATAAACATAAATCTCGTAAGGCCTATTCTTATTTTCTAGCATGTTTTCCATTTGATAGATTATAGTTTCCTGTGTGTATAAGAAATAAAGGCCAAATTTTCTTGCCACTACTCATGAGAAGAGAAGTAACCTCTTTTATCATGGTTTGATAACCAATTTCTCTTATCAAAATATGGTATGGGACAAAGTATGGAAAAATATGAGGGGCCCCTCTAGTGACATATACTCTGATATAGGTGTAATACTTTCCTAGATATCAATCAACTATCCCTTTCATCATATCTCTAGATTCACTTGACATTCTATGCCTTGGGAACCCAAAAATAAAAGTATAAAGGTGTGAGAGAAAATAATTTAAAATATGATAGAAATACCTCTTATAGTTAATCTTCCAAAGATCGAAGCAATACATGTGCACAAGGGGTTGATCATGGTCGCAATTCCATCCGAGATTAGGAAATTGTATCGAGGAATAGATAACATCAATCAAATATGATGACATATAGAAGTAGGTTTTTTTCATACCAAATATATTTTTAACATTGAGAAATATGTTAAAAGTAAATATATTTTCCCAGTTGAACACTTGTCCA
>SNQJ01S0035566.1:0-14889 GCA_010110895.2 Picea sitchensis | reverse complement strand
GGATCAATGGATGGGTAAGTGATTTCATGGTTGTGCATGAGGGAAATGAATAAATGTACAGGAAATCAGTGAACAAGCCATCAGTCAAACCCCCCCATCAGACCAGAGGTGGGTTTAAGTAATTTTGTGGGGAATCAAGAACCTCATGGCGTTCCCCAAGAAGCTCACGTAATCGATTCCCTTACTTAGACAAAAAGGGTAATTAAAATAGGAATAAACACTTGGCCCCTCAAGCCCCCTCTCTTTTGGAATCATAGCCCCCTATAACTCTAGTCCTTGTTTGTCTAGCATCCAAAAATATGTTTATTGTTAATAATGATCAAAACATTACATTTCTTGGGAACAATGGCCTTTTAATAATTGTTTGGGCACTCTGGCCTCTCAGCATTGTAACAATACATTATTTAAAATGGGGGTTCAAAACATGCGGTGTTACAAAACTAAAGGATTATTGAGCCATTAATGTGATTTGAAAGTAAGGATTTCCCAAATCCGTGTATCAAAGTCATTTCCATCGGATATGGGATGTTAACAAAGAAGTTTGCGCTCTAAAATAGAGGTATCAAAGAATGTTCCATTCTTGGCATTGATTTGCATGTCGAGAGTGTAAGGGCATAGACGGTTATATGCAAGTCTTCATAACTGTTTCCATCGGGGACAAGAAGTTAGCCATTCTATTCATACTCCGATGAAAAGCATTGAAGAATATTCCCTTTGCAATGTTGATTTTTGTGTTTAATGTAAAAAGTAGAAAAAATGTTAGAAGCGCATTGTCGAACTTTATCAATCAGTGCTCAAAATATTTGAGAAGTTTCAAAGTTCAAAATATAAGGGTATCGAACAATATTCATTTCCTTGGGAAACCGATTGTCTCAAGAAAGGTGAGCAGTAAGTGAACATGTGAATATTCATTAATCACAACAGAGACCAATTGACGTAGGCCAAATCATAAGGTTATCATCATATGAGGTTCTGTAAGCATAATGTTTTAACATTTGTGTGTTTATTCCTCCATCAACGATCAAATGACACATTAATCAACAAAAAATGAGTTGTGAACTTCGGTCATCAGATTATATCCATCGAAGTCAAATATTATTTGTGGGGAGTATTACTCTAATGTGGATGATTTCGATAGAACCCTTTCCGATATGGCTATCATAAAGATTTATATCAGAATAAAATCAAAATGAGTGTTTATATTATCCCAAATTATACTCTAAAAGTAATTGAATGATGATAAGTTATTTTTCTCTGATTAATGTAGGGATATCATCTCATATAATAAAGTTTGCATGATTGAGCGAAATGAGAGGAAAAATCATTTTATGAGGAAAAGATCGATTGTTGTAGTAGAGAAGGTGATAACTTAACATCAAAATGCATATAGAAGTTAAAGAGAAACCTTTCAGAATGTATAAACAAAAGGAACACTTCCTTATGCCAATACCCTTTCAATAGAGTAGTAACATATTACCTTGCAAAAAAATAATAAAAAGGGGGAACCCACTCAAAATATCCCATTCAATAGATTTCAAGTGGGTTGTTGTGGAGGACTCACAACAAATGGTAACTTATTGGGAAGGACCGGTTATCTCTGATTCCAAAAATAACTCATATACATCATTTTATTATTCTTGTCTTATAAACAGTTTCAACAGTGTACATATCATGGATCCCACATAATCTAGACTGGTTATAAAACAAAAAGGTGATCTAGTATAGATGATCTCCTGCATAATTACCATGAGAAATAAAAGGATACTTCATTAATTTATTATATACATAGGGATCCTATGGGAAGAGACACCACAAAAGAATTTTTCCTGAATGTTTATAGACTGAAGTTTGTTCCTCACCTCTCTTTCACTAGCATTTCCTCATTACTAGCAAGAGTCCATATCCTCGAGGAACTTTCCTTGGTATCATACAATCATGGCCCCACTACCAGCGAGCATCCATAGCCTCAATGGGTTTAATTGTACTTCCCACACTGATAATAGTTCTTTCAACTTCCTTGTGATTTTTATTTAGCATTCACCCTTTTAGATATATAAATTATGTATTTCTTTTTCAACATGGGTGATTAGGAAGTGAGGTGGTACAAGAGATGCTTTGATATACTAATATTATTCAGTGATTTGTCTTTGTGGGTCCAACCACATAAGTTACAAATTCATTTTTGATATTCAGGATGGTTTAGGAAGTGTGACTGGAATTATGCAGAAGACATTTGAAGTTGAGGCTCTCCCTGAATTTGTGGCTAAATTCGACTTAGTATGAGAGTGATCACACATATAAACAATATATGTCGTCAATTTCCTAAACGTGTTAAGCTTACTGGTCTGAGGTTTCCCCTTGGAACAATTAAACAATTCACTTCTTTATTTTACAACCATTCAATCGTCTATATAAGTACTGATCGCAAGGTAACCTAATTTCCTCAACGTCCAAAAGAGGTACTTTCATAGGAAACTACATGAGATTTCTTAAATATTCTTGAGTATTTTCCATATAAATCATTTATTAATAAGTGGTAGTGAACAAAGAGTTATTCTAAACTGAAAAAATGATAGAAAAAAAGGATGGTTCAATTCATAGCAATAAAGACAGAAAAAGGAAGAGATCGATTGAAGCAGATATTGAAAAAATGAAAAAGGGTAAAATTCAAGAGAAACTTACTATGTACAATGCTACATCATCAAAGGTGATTAGGATAAGTATATTTTGATAAATTTTCCATTTACAGGGAGCTCCTCCAAATCTCCCTCCAATTATTTGAGTCTAAAGGTTCCTATTCCGATCTTGTCACGGACCTAGTAAGGCCCTAGCCATAGTTTTTGGAATTTGTTTTGTTTTCCTTTAATTTCATTGGATTTATCCCACTTAAGCACTAAATCACCTTCCTGGAAATATTTGTTACCCATTAATTTTCTTTCAAACCACCTCTTAACCATTTCTCGATGCCACATTAGATTTTGTTTGGAATTTTCCCTTTCTTCCTCTAATTTAAGGAGCATATTTAATCGGTGTTGCATGATTGGACACTTTTCATCTTATACAAACAAATCTAATTGTAGGGAAGGAAGGAATGTGTGAGTGGGAAACATGGCTTCTTGTCCATATACTAAAAAGAACGGATAATTCCCAAGGGAAGTTTTTATTGTTATTCTATCGGCCCATAAATAATTGGAGAGGGCTAGATGCCAATTCCTTTGATTCTTTGTTACAGTTATTTTCAGGATTTTGATTAAATTTTTGTTAGTAGACACTGCTAGCCCATTTCCTTGAGGATAATAATTTTCTGAATATTTAATTTTTATATTCTTATCAAGTTCATATTCAATCAATTTCAAAGATGAAAAGTGTTTATCATTGTAAAAAACTAGTGATTCAGGGATGCCAAATCTAGTTGTAATAAAGGAATCGAGGAATGATATCACATTATTTTCATTGATTTCATTTAGAGGTATTTCTTTAGTTCATGTTGTGAAGTAATTAGTAGTTGTAAAGATATATTTATGTAACTAAGAATGGTTGGGATTTATTTCCCCTATCACATCCAAACCCCATTGCCGGAAAGGTTGTTCAATGATAACGGGTTGCAGGGGAAATGCATGCTTGTTCTCTTTTCCAGCTGACTTTTGACATTCCTGGAACTTTCTTGCATGTGTGTGAGAGTCTTTGAAAAAGGTAGGACAATAATTGCCAAATATAAGTATTTTATGGGTTGTAGTATCACCTCCAAAATGTCCTTTAGCGACACCATCATGAAGTTCAGATAGGAATTTATTAGCATCTTCATTTTTTAGGCATCTCAAATAAACACCATCAAATTTTATGTGGAAAAGAACCTGCTAGATGAGTTGATACCATGCAGACTTCAGTCTGATGGCTCTCTTCTTATTAGGATATAAATAATGGGGATAAATTCCATGAGTCAAATAATATTTCATCTCATAAAACCATTGGTCCCTAGTGGCAGGGATATAGCTAACCTGTCTCTCAAATATACTTTGATATCGGTAAAATTCATCCTCCTTTGTATTTTCATGTGTTGATTCAGCCTCCAACTTGTAGATCCCTTTCCCCTTGAAAATATTAGCAGGTTTGATTTCAAGTTCATATTCTTAAAGGGTTGTTATCCAGTTCACTCTATTTTCTCCCAAATATTTTTGTACTAAGAGATTTTGTACAGCTGGGTAAGGGAAAATCACTTTGGTTTTGGATTAAATCAGGTAAGGTATAAAGTGTTTGACCGCTTTGAAAACAACATAGGATTTTTTATCGACTTCAGTGTAATATAAATCCACTCCTTGTAAACCATAACTCATAAAGGCGATGGAGAATTCATTTCCATCTTGATTTTTTTGTGTCAATACCACTGCAAATGCAACATCGGAAGAAAACGTGTATAGTATGAAATATATGTTGAAGTTGGGAATAATTAATGTCAGATCTTGGGTTATTTATGTTTCGATCTTTTTGAACATTTCTTTCTCTTTAGGTCCCCATTAAAAATCTACATATTTCTTTATCATTTTTTGGAGTAGTTTTACAGTCTCAACAAAACTAGGAACGAATATCCGCACAAAATTTATTTTACCTAGAAAGGATTGCATAGATTTATTATTATGTGGAGGATTTATTTTAGACATTTATTTAGTCCTTTCGGGTTCTATCATCATTCCTTATTTGGATACAATGAAACCAAGAAGCTTGCCTTCATCAACAATGAATATATATTTCTTAGGGTTGAGTGAAATTCCATACTTTCTACATCTGTTAAAAACTTTCCTCAGATGAGTAATATGATCAACTATGTTCTTAGAGAATACATTAACATCATCCAAATATACAACTACACATTCACCAATGAGTCCTTCGAAATCTATGTTCATGGCTCTCTGAAAGGTTTCCCCTACATTTTCCTATAAGCATAAGTCCCCCATTTGGTTCGAAAGGAAATTTTTAACTAATTATCATGGGAAACTAAAACCTTATTGTAACCATAGAAACCATCCAATAACTAAAGCATCTGGGAACCAAAAATACACTCAAGAATATTCTCCATAGGAGGAACTGGATAGTTATCTTTCTCTAAAGATTTATTGACATTTGTGAAATCAACACTGAGTCTTATGTCTCCATTTTTCTTCCTTACAGGTATAATATTTGAGATCTATTGTGTGTTCCTGGTTGGGAAAATTATTCTGGTAGCTAATATCTTGTTAAGATCTGCTTTTACTTGTGGCTCCAAGATCGGGTGCTTTTTCCTCATCTTTTGTTGTAAAGGTTTAGTTTGTGGCTTCATAAGGATAACATGTTTAATTATATTAGTGTCACAGGTCTTGATATTATCATATTCCATGAGAATATATCTTTGTATTCTTTAAACAACTTTATGAAGGCTTTCCTTTCTTTAGGGGAAAACTTATTTCCAAGGTTGATGTTCTGGGGTGTTTTCTATGGTCCCAAGTTTATCACTTCAAATTGCATTGATGAGATATTAGTATTACAATTTGTCACCTTCTTAAATTTGTTTTGAACGTCATAGAGTTTCTCCAATATTACCACACTTTTGGGGATGTTGTTTATAAGGTCAGTTTTGTTTTTCTCTGATGACTAATTGGTTGAGCCAGGAGCACCCACGTTCAAATTTATATCATGTTGGTCTTCATCAATTATGGATTCTTTGAAGGTATCTTCAAGGTGTAGAAAAATGATAACCTACCTTTCGTCATCAAAGACCCCCCTGTTGGTCACTTTCTGGTGTTGAAGGTTTGTAAATTAGTTCCAAAAAAAATGTTTTAGGTAGTAAGTTCTCAGAAGGAAGAAGCCTGGAAGCTACAGTAGAAATTAAATCAACATCATAATTTAAAGAGTGAGGCACATGTGTGATATTAAATGAATTAAATGAATCAAATGATTTAATCAATTCCCATACCTCGTGCTAGTAATATTTAAATGGACTAGAGAGACACTTTATGTTGTTTCTTACCTCCCTATTGAAAATATCAGAGTCACCAAATAACTTTATCTTCTTGGATGTCAAGTCAGTGGATATATTCAGTCCTTGCAGTAGGGATTCATATTCAAAAAAATTATTGGTGCATTGGAATTCAATCATGAATGCTATCATGACTTTCTTACCATTATGGTGTTTTAATATGCATCTAGCACCTGCACCTTCAAGAGATTTAGACCCATCAAAAAAAAATCCACATATTAGGGTCTCTTTTAAGATTATGTATGGACTTGGGGTTTTCTTTTTTTTTGTACATTAGTTTGATTAGTACATTGAGCAAGAACTTCTAAGTTATCTCTAAATACTATGTTAGACTGTACAATGTCACAACTATTTACATATGTTGTGTTATAGTGGGGCTCAACAATATGAGTGAAATGAAGGATTTCATATTGTGTGTTTGATTCAACTTAATATGAGGTCTCAACACATTAATTTCCAAAAAACAAATCGCATTAGTAATTACCCAGAACAAAGTGATTAAACATCATAGGCTCATTTGGGTCATTCAGGTCTATCACCACATGTTTCATGTATTGTTCTCTATTGACCCTGATTTGATTGGGCATGTCATTATAGAGTAGCCAAAGGTGTGACCAGTCTATGGAAAAGTACATTTTTAGCATATAAGACCATTCTCTATTGAAGAGAATTCCATACGTATTCGATATATCCACAACTATGATGTCAATAGTTTGATGTATCTTGGGGTTTTAAGACGTCTTGATCAAAATATTTTTTAATTCCCCTATTACTTTAACTTTGGTTCTGTCAAGTTGTATGAATTGAATATCATATTGTTCAGGATTGATCTTGAGTTTCTTTCAAACTTTATTAAAGGGAATCACATTTGATGAAGTGCTAGAATCCATCATACAATTATGCACATTCTTGTTAAAAATCTCAAAAGTAACTAGAAAAGGTGGAGTGGTGGACTTGACCTTTTCCCTAATAGAGAAGAGTTTACAAGTACCTGAATTTTAGGTGCAATGGCATTGTTAGATGTGGAATATTTATGTGTTCCTTTCTTTGTTCCCACATTAATTTATTTAGAGTTTTTGGAAGTGTTACCTTGAAGTGTTTTAATGAAATTATCCTGAATTTGAGGAAGATTCACAAGCTCAAATAGAGAAGTATTGGACTTAATTCTTTTCAAATATTCCAAGAAATCATATTCTAACATTGTGGTAGCATTAGAAGGAGAAGTTATATTAGAATGTGTATATGGAATTTTTTTGTGTGTGAGGAACATTTTTAGAAGGTTTGAAAGGAGTAGGGGTGTCATAGGATGCCTTTTTGCTTGCACTTCTAGGGGTCACAACACTCTAGGACATATGTATTTATTTTATTTATTCCTCTCCATATGAAATGTCTTGTTGCTCGGGTAATGCATCTTATTCTTGGGTTTGTTCTGATTGTTCCTCTTTATATTCTTCTCCATATTTAGATTCAATTATATTTTTTAGTGGCCCATTGTTGGAGGGATTGAAAAATATCTTCCATATTAATCCCCTACGATGTTGAAGGAGTCATTTTTTTGACTGGAGGAGTGCTCTTATATTTATTTGATTGAAGTTTAAAAAAATTATTGGTATTAGAAGATCCTTCCCCGTTGTCTTTCTTCAAATCAATCAACTCATTAGTTAATTTCTTGACAATTATGTGGAGGGACTCCATATCCATAGAATCAATATCTTTCTTTTCTTTTGAAGCTTTGGTAACGATATATTTGGATTTAGTCTTAGCTTTATCTTTGGAGGATTCTACCCCTAGGTTCCCCTTTAACTTTAACACATTTTTTTCAATTTTGAGAGCCTCTTGAAAGTTCGCTTCCAGGGTAGATTTCTCTGCATTTTTAACGAATATGGTCATGGACATGGGAAGAGATGAAGTGTAAAATTCAATGGTGACATATTCAGCGAGTTTGGAAGCTCGGAGAATCCATTTAAGTAAATAAAGGAAGCATTGATTGAAATATTTAAATTTTTCATTGGCATCCATTTTGATTCTTGAAAGATATAAGACCAAAGTAGTTGGTGTTTTATCTTCCAAATAGTAATGGAGGATTCATCCAAAGAGTAGAGTTAGGTGGTGGCTTTATTCTCAAATGTGTGAGGGAATAAATGAAATACAAAATCTTTGTGTCAAACATTTTGGAGCCTTATGGCCGATAGGAACTTCTTGACATGGTCCTCAACTAAGTATTTGTTCTTTGGATCAAACTTGGGGAGAAACTTTCTGGGGTGCTTAGACAAGTCCTGGAATATTCCAGGTACAAAGACAACATCTGGGAGTAACCAAGGTTCATAAGGTTGAGGGTTTCAGTTGTTTCCATCCATGACTTAAGGTTTATATAGAATCAATTGTAAGTGTCCTTCTCCTTCAGATTCACTTTGAGAGTTTTCCTCCTCTTCATAATTTTCTTCGGGCTCACTTCTAGGTGTGAGAGGTGGGGAGTTTGGAAGTGAGGGAGGGATACCACCACCACTAGTGAGAAAGAAATGTTCAAGCTTGAATTCGAAGGGTTCCATGAAAACGTTTGGAGCCGAAGGTAAATGATACTTTGGGGTTTTGACATTTGGGTTTTCTTGGTAAGTGAAAGAGTGGGAGAAGAATGGCTCTTCACTTGGAAGGTTCTATTGAACCTGGGGTAACAAATAGTCAATGGAATGTTTTTCGTTATTCCTAATGAAGAATGAGTCTTCACTTGGAAGGTTCTATTGAACCTGGGGTAACAAATAGTCAATGGAATGTTTTTCGTTATTCCTAATCCATTGTCTAGTTAGAACACACTCAATGCATTCCTGATATTGTCTGACTATGGTGTTAATCTCGTGAATAGTCGAGACACATGGTTGTGGTGAAGAAAATATAGGTTCAAACTGGAATTGGGTACACTAAGAAGTAGTTTGAGCGGGCGTGTTCATAGATTATGATAGGGTTTGCGATGCATGCTCGAGGTGAGGTTGATGAGAATCACCTTCGTGGGATGAGTTATGATAAATAAAGCGGAATGGAACGTAGTAGGGATTTGATATTTCTTTAAAACTATTCGCCTGCTGGTGCTCCTTCTAGTGCCATTTATGTTGACATACCCAAAATAATCATACAAGAAGTTAAGGGAGAACAGTCAATGGGAGGTCCCAATTATACCCACTCTCATTTGTATTATCTAAAATAATTATCTAAATATGAATCTGAGAACAAAATTTTCTCAGATGAATTAAAATTATAAAGAACTAAACTAGAATAAAATGGTTACCTATTGTCTTAATATGAATTCCTAATTTATTCTATCTTATCCTAATCAGGAGAAAACTATTATAATAAGTGCAGTTAAACAAAAAATACTTGCACAAAAATAATTCATAGAATTAAGGAATAAACAAATTTAACAACACAATGAGTTGGATACAAATAATCGATTCACCAACCTATTATATTGTCATTTCACTTAGTATGAAAATGATGGCAACAGTGAATATTTAGTATATTAGTCTAGAGAAAGTTCATTTAACTAAAATCCATACATTCATAGAAATAAATATGCATAAATAGAAAAGTCTCATTGCTACACATTTATACTAACATCTCCAAAGGTATCTCTTGTTCAAAATAACCACATAGTAGTAGTATTGTAATGATACAATCTGATTCCAAATTCACTTTCTCATTTACAATCATGCCTTTTATAATTATCCAATGACTTTTTACATTCTCGAGATTCAATCATAAGTAAAATGAAGTTTACAAAAAGAGATTTTTTTAATTCCCATCATTATTAGTATTACAAAATAGAAAACATGATACATGTGGAGAAGTTATGAAAATTAGGATCATCATGATTTCTTTTGCATCTACATCAGGTCCTGATATTCCTTCCAGAGTGAATACTTTTCCATGGTCTTATTTAATTTCTCTGACTGCATCTTTTCAATATCCAATTCTCCATCGCAAAATTTGGTGAAAACCTCTTATTTCAATTCTTGTGTTGTGCATTTAACAATGTCTTGGGTCATAGTGATGATCCTGACAAGTTTCAATATATGTTCTTACATGGATTCTTTATTTAATTTATTTAAATGTTCAATATTCATTCTACTAATTTAATTTTTCTCTTCCACCTTGGCTATTGTGATTTTGGTAGGTGTTGCTTCATCAATGGGGGCATCAAATGCATCCTGAATTATTCAAAGAGATCATTTGAACCATTCCATATCCTTTTTGCATAATTTTGCAGTTGTTTCTTGTATGTCTTGTATATATACTAACATACGATTCCATTTATTGAATAAGACTTGGTCTCTTATCTTCACTTTTCTGGAATATGATGGTAATGTAGTTTTGTTGATCCTTGTACACTTATTTCCAATTGACAATTTTGTAAAAGGAATCATTTTCTTTTTGGTGTGATCCTTGATTTCTTCTATTTGATCTTCTAGTCTTAGTTGATCATCCTGGTTGGCTTGTATATCATTAAGGAGACATAAACGTTCTTTCTATTCTAATCTAAGATTTTCATTGAGTTCAATTTCCTCTTCCTTGATGACTTCCAAAGAAAGAGTATTTTCCGTGTTTTCTTCCGGAACCTCTTTGAGTTTCTTCTTTTCTTGTTCCAGTTCATTGATATGACATCTTTGTTGTTCAAAACATTGTTTGTATTCATCTATATCAGTTTGTAAATGAGACATTTCTTTTGCATGTTCCTTATTTATTTGTTCCATTTCTTCACAAACCTTTAGATTTGTAGATTCCATCTCTTTCATATGGGTTTCCTGTTCTAACTGTTCTATTTTATCAAACTCAACATTAAATTAATTTTCTTGATTTTGCAAAGATTTGTTAAGTTATTCTCCTTTGATATTATCCACAACCCTGGTGGCTCATTTAAATTATGTAGTAATATCATCTCTCTCCGATTGCACATTCCTATGGATTTCTTCCTTATGTAATTTGTCATTCTTATCAATAGTCTTTAGGAATTCTGCAAATATGTTATCCTTTTATGTTTTCAACTCAGTCTCCAACTCAATGATCTTGGTTTTTGTTGCATTTAAAGAAGTGGTAACCTCAATGATGTATGAAGCACTCAAAACTACAAAGGCATGGGCCATAGAGGTTTCTTGTATGGAATTTTGTTCGAGATCAGGCTTTGTTTTCCATTCAACAACTCTCCCCATAAATGGCATGGGTTTAGAAGAATCTCCTCTTTTTCTTTTGTTTGGCAGTTTTTCAATTCTCTTAGTCCTTTCATCATAGTAATAGTCTCCAACAACCACAACAACACCCACAAAACTTAGTATTTGTGAAGAAAAGGTTGAATTAGCTGGGATAGTGGTAAGAGGGGTGTATTCTTGAGAAGAAATGTTCACTATGCTCAAATTAGGATTTGATAGGCTACCTCGGTTCTCGCTCAATTGTTTATGATTTTTCCGTCCCAATTTTTCGTAAGCTATTACTTTAGCTTTTTCTTCAGTTGCTTCTCTTTCTCTTTCTCTTCTTTGTGCCTGGCCTTCATCAACTGATATTTTAGCTTCTTCTTCGACAAATTTTCTTTCATATTCCTCATCAGATTTCAATCTCTTTTGCTCCAATTCCTCTGCTTTCTTGAAATTTTCTTTCTCTTTAGTGATTAATTTATTTTGACCCTCTTACAAAAACCTTTGAAATTGGTCTTGACGAAACTTATTTGTTTGTTCTTGCTCAGATTGCAATTCTTGTCTAACAAAATTATCAAGTAAATTTTGTAATACCTATTCATAAAAAATAAATCCTTTGAACGTGTCTTCTTCAAAATCAACCACATGTATATTTGGATGAGTGAGACCCATATATCTAACATGACTCACTACAAGCTCATGTGGGTCATTTCCCTTCGCACTTCCAAGGCATAAACATAAATCTCATAAGGCCTCTGCTTCTTTTCTATCATGTTGTCCATTCAATAAACTATAGTTTCCTATGTGTACAGTAAACAAAGGCCAAATTTTCTTACTAATTCTCATGAGAAGAGAAGTAACCCTTGTTGTCATGGTATTATAGGAAATTTCTCTTATCAAAAGACAGTTTGGTAAAAAGTATGGAAAAATATGACGGGCCCTGTAGTGACATATAATTTGATATAGGTGTAATCCTTCCCTAGATACCAATCATCTATCTATTTCATCCCAACTCTAGCTTCACTTGAAATTATATTCCTTGGGAACCCAAAAATAAAAGTATAAAGGAGAGAGAGGAAATAATCACAAATATCATATAAATACTTCTTATAATTTATGTTCCAAATATCGTAAAAATACAAGTGCACAGGGGATTGATATTGGTCCCAATTCTATCCGCGATTGGGAAATGGTATTGAGAAACAAATAACATCAATCAAATATGTTGACATATAGAAACATGTCTTTTTCATACCTGGTATATTTTTCACATTGAGAGATATGATAAAAGTCAATATCTCTGCCCAATTAAACAGTTGTCTAGTCTTCGCAATGGTATGAACCATGGGTAGCAAATCTGTCTGGAAATGTGTGCACTTTTCCTCTCCATATAACTATTTCATCATGGTGATCAACATTTTATATGGTTCCTTGAAATTGTGTGTGGGGATAGGCTTTTTTCCTTGCTTGAATGGTTTATCTTCATCCACCCACCATTTTTTCATTAACTTGGTTGGGTCTTTGTTACTTTGAGCAAACCCCTTTAGGAACAACTCATTGAGGGAGCATGTAGGCCCAAGTAGGTGATATCTTGCATTGACATCTTTAGGCCTTAGAGCTTCTATTTATTGTCCCAACTTGTTTAAAATTGTGGTAGTTCCTGGATCAAACTAATTGAAGCACCACTAGGTCACCTCGTTGTAAGGAAATAATGTAGGTTGGGTAGCTACAACATGAATACTTCTCTTTTGTATTTTTTGGTACACTTCAAGGTTTTCATCATTCGAAGGAAATTTCCCTGTATTGAAGATCCTATATATTGTGTCCTCTATGAGGGAATGATGTTCTTCAGTATGATAGGTGTAACATCCCGCTCTGGAGCACTTACCAATCTTATTCTTTGAGGATACTTGCTCGCAAGTGATCTGGATTTTTATGATGATAAAACTTTTTCCTTCATTATGATGCGTTAAGTTATATGACATAATGTTTTTACTACGTTGATGTAGACAGGTGTTACTGACTCGGTTTCTTTGAGTGTGCAGGGTTTCGGACCTTGAGGATGCAGATGCATCAGTGGAACTCCCTTGGACTCTGGATTGAGTCAGGGAGTGGGCTATTCGAGTTGTCTCATTTACGGTGATATTGTTTTGTTTTGATGATATGACTATTGATTTTATGATATGATGTTGACATGATCTGACATGATGGTTGATGATGCAGGATGACGATAGCTTGTCGACCAGACTCACATATGGAGTAAAGGGGCCACACACTAGTTCTAGAGAGATTGAGGGAGAGGTGTGGACAACAGCCCTGCCACAGCCTACTAGCACTCCCGTTGTGGCTCGAATTGTAGGTTAACGATTACCTAGTTCGAGAGGAATCCCCGATGCCGTGAGGGTAGACTGCGACAGTCGCTCACGATGATTCTAGGGGGTGCGCAATAAGGCGGGGGCCTTATTCCTTAGAGCCCTTAGTCTCCCACAAGCTCACCTGGCGGAGTGTTGACTCCAAGGGTTATAGAGTATACCAATCCGTCAAGCCAGCGAGTGGCACCCTTGGAGCATGTGGTGCATCCTGAAGGGCACGTCACGCAAAGAATTGCAAATCAGCGAGTGGCACCCTTGGAGCACGTGGTGCATCCTGAAGGGCACGTCGCGCAACCAAAGAAAACATGGTGAGTGGCACCCTTGGAGCACGTAGTTCATCCTGAAGGGCACGTTGCGTTGATGATGAGGATGAGACAACCTAGATGACCCTAGACCGTAACGCCTGATAAAATAAAAAAAAAACAAAAAAAAACGACTCCCCTAATTAAATTGTCACCCTGTTCAAATCAAAACCTAAATTAAAGCATCTCTAAGATAAATTTGACTAGCCCTAAGAAAAGATCCTACAAAAATAAACCTAGGGCGTAAACTAAAACCCACCTAGGTGTTAATTAAAGCCTTCTAAAAAGTAAAGGGGGTAAAATAATGGGGGAAATAAATTAAGCGAAACCCTTGGCTTTTAAATGATAAAGAAGAAATAACAATTTATTAAAGAGTGGGAGTATAAAAGCTAGGAATAAAAATATATATATATATATNTCATGTACCAATCCTCTATTTCCCTTAAGGATTTGATGGATCCTGGGGATATCATATGTGGGTAAAACCCAAAATTAGCTTCATACAAAGGATCTAGGAAGTAATTACATATATCATACAAGTGTTATTTATAGTTCACTTCCATTTGTTGAGAACGATATACATGAATTGGGGGTTAACTTGAATTCCAAGACCAATTGAAACCAGGAAATTTATGTGCTACACAAGCTGCATCTATGAGGTAGGTTGTCATGTAAAAGCCGAGGTTTTTCATACTTTGGGCCTCTTGAGCTCGAGTTGAGATGTTGAAGGACAATATGTTATCCCAGTTTAATGCTTTCCCAATCTTGGCCACTATGTAGAAAATCAAAAACCATTCCATCCTAAAATGAGTATTGGTTTCATCATCATAGAACCTACAGATCATCACATTTAGGATTATGTATGGGTCCTTGATATTTTTTGCAAGAATATACCTTTCCCTTTTCTTTACCAGCCATTCTTCATCCATGTACCAATCCTCCATCAGGGTTTTGAAATCCTTGTGCTCGATTCTGAATTTATCCAGGAATGATTCATCCAACGACAAAGTGATATCCATGGTTCTGTA
>SNQJ01S0035565.1:77547-99647 GCA_010110895.2 Picea sitchensis | reverse complement strand
AACGGGGCATCACAAGTCTCTAAATCCTAGAGGAATTGGGACCGTCCATTAGAAGGGATGCGTGGTAGTGATTAGAGCCATCAGGAAAGGTCCCAACAGGAAGTGTTGATCGGGGTTTGAGTCGTCGGGATATCGGGGATCCCGTAGACAAAGTGTTCGTGCACTTTGGAATCACGAAACGCGATACCTCGATGAGTGGGAGCCAGCTGATCAACACTTCCTATCAGGACTTTTCCCGATGGCTCTGATCGGTGCCATGAATCCCTTCTGATGGACGGTTTCGATTCCTCCAGGATTTCAAGACTTGTGATGCCCCGTTTCCTTCAACCGCAGGGACTCCGATTTCCTGATGCCGAATATGTCGACGATCGCTCGATCTCCGCCACGTGTCTCTACTAATGGATGGTCCAGATCGCTCCGGTGTTTTGAGACTTGGAATGTATCGATTCTCTTGCCCTCAAGAATCTCGATTTCTCGATGGATAATATCCCGACTGCTAAGCCTCATGCAGCTCCTATCCAATCTGATGGCTGACGGGATTTCTGCTCCAGATCTGATGGCCTAGATCACTTCTTCTGCGCGCCTACTCCAGAGGCTAAACTCTGCAAAACTCCTCTCGATCTAATGACTTACGGGATTTCTGAGTGAGATCCGATGGCTGACGGTCTCCTCCTTCTATAGGCTCCTCCTGAGCTCCTCCTGGACGTAGAAATCAACGGTCCATATCTCTCTCCCTCATCGATCTGACGGCTGCTGAGCTCTCCTGAGCTACCTACGCACTTTCTCCCAGACTTGGAAGAAAACTTCAACTCCTCAAAGGCCCCGTCCTTTGCTTCTTTTCTCTCTGCGAGCTCCTTTTACCTTGAGCCTCGCTGCGCGTATACAACACTAACTCCTCTTGAGCTCCTCAAACGCTCAGACCCCTTGAGGGATTTTGGGTTTCTTCTTCTCTTCTCCTGTAGATGGAGAATATGGATGCTCTCCTAGTTATCCTTCTACCTCAAGCGACCTCTTGCTGAGTCCTTCTGGGTGTTCAGCAACCCAGTGAAGATCCTTCAGTGGACTCTTCCTTCAGCTCACAGAACTCAAAGAGTTCTTTCCTCTTCTGTGCTTGCCTGCACACTGACTCGATGCCCTCCTGGCAGAGTTCCTTCTCTTCCACAGAACACTCAACAGTTCTACCTCCTTTCGTGCACTCCTTGTACTTTCTCGATGCCCTCCTGACAGAGCTCTACAGAACCCTCAATGATTCTGTTTTCTTCTTCCTGAACTTCTCAACAGAAGTCCTTCCTCTGTGCACTCTTTTCACCTGCTCAATGCCCACTTGGCAGAGCTCTACAGAATTCACAGAAAAATTATGTCTGCAACTATGTCTCTCCCACACAGCCTTGCCTCCTGAGGTATTCAACAACCTAAAAGGTCTTCCTCCTNTCTCGATGCCCTCCTGACAGAGCTCTACAGAACCCTCAATGATTCTGTTTTCTTCTTCCTGAACTTCTCAACAGAAGTCATTCCTCTGTGCACTCTTTTCACCTGCTCAATGCCCACTTGGCAGAGCTCTACAGAATTCACAGCAAAATTATGTCTGCAACTATGTCTCTCCCACACAGCCTTGCCTCCTGAGGTATTCAACAACCTCAAAGGTCTTCCTCCTAAGTTGTTGACTTCAGTCTTGTGCCGCAACACGTCTTTTTCTGAACCTCGCAGTGTTCAGAAGTGCATCCTCAGTGCACCGGTATTCAGAGACCACAGTACTCTGTCACGCCCTCCTGGCATGAAACCTCAAAGACCTTCCACCCTGAAATCAAACACACTCCTGCAAATGTACAACCACAACATACATTCACAACATATGAAGAACACTCACAGACATCCATACAATACATAATCTATGCAGGAAAAACTGCTCTGTTATATTAACAATGGAAAATGCATGTTTGTACAAGGTGTTCTCGAGCTCTCTCTGGCTCTTATCTTCTCTGCTACTCATCTAATCTCTTACTTACTTACAAAAATGAGATACGAAATCTCTTTTACCTGAGGGGCTCATCGAGCGCTTCCCTCTAGGTCTACCTACTCTATTCAATTACATTAAATGGCTATCTAGTCCAGCATCTGGATCTAGATCTTAGCCGATCTAGCATTAAATACGATCTACCTAATGCCTGCATAAAAGCATGGCTTCTATGGCTCACCAGCCTACAACATTTAATTACATTGAATTCAGATTTTAAATGAGGTTGTGCCTCTCTTCAGCGCGCGATTTGAATTTGCTGGCTTGGCTGGCTGGCTGGCTGACTGACGTGGAGAGATGCTCCTACATCACCAAAGATACATTCAATTTTGAATCAAGTGTCGTATTATTTTTTTCCCTCAAGTCTTCAATCACTATATTCTAAGCTCTCAATTTACTGTAGGTGGAGGTGAATTAATATGGCCAATTACTTACCACAATGTTTAGTGTGGTTTCCTACTTAGTTACCTCTTCTAGACTTTGTTTGATTTCTTTGAATTTTTTATGCTCTGTTTAGAGAATTGTTTCACTCTAGTTGATAACTAGCTTTTGATTAGCTTTGATGGTTTGACTATGTTGCTGCTTCATTTCCTTATTTTGTTTTTGTTGATCCACATCCATTGATCAATTTTAGTACAAACATACCTATCACTAATCTTTTTCCTTTGATTTTTCTTTGCTTCTTGAATTTCCTTACTTATTCTTTTCTCCTTTAAAATGCGAGTTGTGGGAAACACTACTATCAAATTTCTAGGTCCGCAAATCCACAAGGCCATGTATCTATACTTAGTCATTTTTCTTATTTCAAAACTTCAATACTTAAGAATTTTTAAGTAATGTGGGAGAAATGATGCAGGATTCCAACATGTTCCATACCCACAATTCCCCATGTCTTCCATCCCACAATAATTCTACCCTCAATTTGCACCTCTATCTCTACATCCTCCAAAATGCACTTTCTAAATTTAGACTTAGTTGATTTCTTATAATGCAAGTGCGGGGACAATTGTCTATTCCACTTACCTTTTTCCCATGTCATCTGTCCTACAGACCCACAACATTGCATTCTATAAAATGATCCTCTTACTTTCACGACCCGCATAATGACCCTTTCCCATACTTAGCCAATTTTCTCATTGTGGATGCAGGAGTCTTTCCCTTTTCACTTTTCCACTCCCCATGTATTATGTCTCGCACTCGCAATATCTCCTTCACCATATTGCACTTTCCACTCCTCTTTTCACGCCTTCATACTTAACCATTTTCCATTTTCCATGAAATCACATCACCATTTCCTAGTTGCATTTATTTCCCCCACCCATCATCTACCACTTATGTGAACATAATTCCATTATTAAAGTGGCAAAGATTTCATAAACCTTGTAATATATTCAAAAATCTCGTCAAGTAGGCTGAAAAATTTGAAATAAGAGCTATGGTGATTAACCATCAAATAAATACGTGGTAAGTTAAATAAGAAATAATATGCCAAGATGTGAAATGTTATGTATATAGTAATGCCAGCTATTGGTAAGAATAGAAAGAAGTGTAAATAATTTCAATTAGGAGAAAATAGTTGTATTGTGGAGATACACTAAACATGCTCCGATGTGAAGACCAAGAGTTTTAGTGGTCACAAAATTACAACTACTACAAGGCCCTCCCTCCTATTGAGAAAAATACAATCCAAGTCTGGACTTCAGGTATAGCGTTGGTTGATTGTGTTCTAGAGGTAACATATTTCAAAGAGTTAGTTCAGTATTACAAAAATGTTATGACTCTTGACTCCTATCTCCTTATATCCTTCATTATTCACAAGAATGTTATGACTCTTGATTCCCAACATGCAGTTCAATGGTAAAGAAGTCGACAAATTCCTCAAAGAACACATAGGAGGAGAAGATTTCCTTGGGAAATATTTGGTTGACCCTAGAACTAACACTAGTGCTTCTAATATTGACGTAAGTTCCTTGGAATATCCATACACAAAATTTTCCTATTTTTTTTCTCATATCATTGGTTTGGAATCAAAGACGTCTATTCCAAGGAATATAATCTATATCCTTCATTTTTATGTGCATGAAAATTCCATAATTGATTGGGGTCACATTGTTTCTAATGAAATCACATTTCAATTGAGTAGTCTGAAGAAGACCCTAAATTTTTACATGAAATCCTATCTGATTTTCTCCATAGCCTATTGCCATGTTCTCAAGGACGTAATGAGGGAAAGGAGTGTAAAATTTAAGGTGGAACCAATCTTATCTTGGTATCTAGCCTTGTGGAGGCACAAAGCTCAGTATCATTTCTACCCGGTTCACAATAATTTTATTTCAAAATTTCAAAAATTAATTTTCAGCCCTAACACGTTAAGACTATCACTCAAAATTTCCACCTTTCTCTCACAGAAATGAGTCTTTGAAATTATAGATGAATCCAACATTATAAGGTTATTTGGTTTTGAGGATAAAACTCTACTCCTCCCTTTCTATGTATGAGACAAACATTTTATTATAGAAGTTTGCAGGAAATACAAATATTGGCTCATTTCTTTAATGATAAAAGAAAAAATAAATTCATCTCACTACCTTGGAAAGTCAGAGAAGTTGTTGTAAAAAACATCTTACATTTGGATGAACTTGCAGGTCAATTTGACCAAATTGGCCTCAATGAAGTCGAAATTGTGGAGGGTTTTGACCCTGGTGCTTTATTTACGACACATATGTCACTAGTATGTTATTTCTCTTATTTTACCAAAAATGAACAATTTAAAGAAGAAGGTGGGGATAATTTGAATCTCCATGAGACTTGATCTGACCAAACTCTTAGTGATATGGAGGAATTAGCCAATAATAATGAGTGCTATCGACAACAAGGTAGAGAATCAACGAATAAAAATCCCAATTCGCTAACTGTGTCTCAAACAATTATCCCATTAAGAAAAAAACATAGGAGTAGTGGTTTGGAGATAAGGAAAACACCTTCCATAAGCTCAAATGATGGTAGTGATAAGGACCCAACAAATAAAAATATTGAAATATCTCACACTGTATATACCTCAGTTTAAAGAAAAAGGGACACCTAGAAAACAAGGGTAGAAATACATGAAACTCAAGAAAGCCCTAGGGAAATGGACATAGATGATATTATCAAAGAAACCAGCTATTCTGAACAACAATTGATGGAAACCCAAGATATTGTAGAAGCTCTAGTCACCCAAGAACAAAAAATGCTTGAAGAGGAGTTTGTGACATTGCACCATGTGACCTACAATAGAATTTCTAAAAAATTGTTAATTGAAAAGTAAACATGAAAAACAAGAAAATGTCTGAGAAGTGGAAATCATAAATTGATTTCCATAGGGTTTCACCTTTGAAGATTGTACAATTTCATGAAGCAATTGGAGAAGAACTGATGGAATCTGTCGATAACATAGAAAGGGAAAATTAGAGGAATTGGAAGAAAATATAATTCCAAGACCATTTTTTGATGAACCATTAAATAATTCAACCAACACTTACCTTAGAGGATATATCCAGAAAACAACAACAAGTGGAAAGGTTCATCTATTTTGTTGTTAGTAGTTAGAAAATACATTGGAGATGGGACAAAAATATGGGATCTTGCACAGAGCTCCACCAACTTTGCAACGTGGATTACACATTTCAAACAATATCTTCAAAAATATATGGAAAATGATGAAGGTTCTTACAAAGATATTGTGGGAACAGTTTTAGCCAAAGTTTAATTCTACGTGATATACACATAAGAGAACAAAACCTTCCTTGTAACATCCAGATGAAATAAATTAATGCATGTTGGTTGAAGAGAATAATTTTTTTAAGAGAAATGATAAATGAATTATATGATGTGAAGAATAAAAGAGTGTTGGATCACTGAGAGGGGGATGAATCGATAATGAGCAATTTTAGTACTTTCAACCACAATATATTTTTCAACAATATTCATTAGCATTCAATATATCATCAACAGTATAATCATAAACAACATCACATCAAAATATATACACAGTACACCAATATTTACATGGAAACCAAAATGGGAGAAAACCACAAAATTATTTTCTTATATATCAAAAGAATTACATTCAAGGAAGCACCAACTTCCCAATTCTCTAGTTGCAACTAGAAGGAGGCTCCAACCCCCTATTCTTAGGATCCAACCTGAAGGAATATAGAACTCCTTGAATTCTCTAGCTCCAACTAGAAGGAGGCTACAACCCCCAGAGTTTTCCAAATCCAACCGAAAGGTGGCTACAACCACCTATCCTTTCCCTGTCTTACTGCCTTGAAATATAAATGTAGACCAACTGTCACTATCACGAACTCTGCCACTAACACTGTCTCTTTCACTATATATGTCACTCTGTCACTATCACTATCACTCTCTATGTCACTGTCTCTGTCTCTATCACTGTCAGTGTCTTTGTCTTTGTCTCTATCTTTGTCACTATCTCTATCACTGTCTCATCATCCTATATCTCCTCATCAATCAAATAAACATGTACCATACCATGCATCAATTGTACACCAATATACATATTATCTCATGCATCAATAATGAACCAAATATACATCAATAAGGAATAGTGAATAATGAACTAAAGAATCAACCATGTGTAGGTTGTACCATATACCATACCAACAACCATAAGTAGATCTGTACCATATCATTAGTGAAGTCTCTCAAAGAACCAATTCATGTCTCTCATGCATATTCCACCATACAACATAACTATTCCTCAACCATGTACAAACAACTCAAGGATATGAACTATGAGACCCATGCCATACACTAAACTAGATGTAAGATTGCTCCTCACTAAGCTACACAACCAAGATATACCATATTCAAATACTAAACCAACCATACCAAGTATTCCTCAAGAATACACCATACCATGACAATAAGTAACCATCAGAACAAGTATACAATCTGTTAGAACTAAGATTCACCCTCTGACTGCAAGATGATAAGCCCAATACCCATCAAAATGTTTGTGGAGGTAGGTTTATGAGTGGAGGTCAAATGGACAAAACTCAATACAAGAATGATTTTAACATAGAAACTACACAAGAAATGCATAGGGAAGTGAGGGCCTCATTAAATTCAATCAGTGATTTGAGTTTAAGTGTGAGCAGAGGGAAGTCTTAGTGAGAAAAGTGAACAAAACTTCTATGGGCATCAGGCCTTCAAGCATCTTGGTGAAGAAAAAATTCGTCTCAAGAGAACTCTCGAACTCAAGCTTCAAACATTGAAATATGTCACAACAACATAATAATCAAACCTACATTATCATGCAATTACAACAACTCGAGTGGATCCTCCATGCCCAAGACTTTCAGCGTAAGGGGAAATAAGGTAACAAGGAAGATGAATAAAACTAGTCACATCACTACTGTAATCAAACCTACATTACAATAGAACCACAAACCTCGACTGGATCCTCCATGCCCGAGTGTTTTAGCACACTTTAAACAAAGAGATGAAAGAATCTGACTTCTATGTATGCGAAAGTCTCAAATTTGATACATAACCAGAGAACAGTTCTGGCATCAAAATTATACATTAGGGAGCTCAACTCAACTAGTTGATGACCTTAACAAAATATTGAACTGATCGATTTATACTCAGATCAATCCATGAATACCATGAGTGTGATCTGGCCATTGCATTCAAAGCCTTTTGTCCGTGCCTTCTTCTATCAAACTATGCGTGTATCCTCTTGTTAGATGCAAACTCAACTCAGCATGGGCCTACAGAAAAAATCTTCCATCGTGGTGCCTCAGGTTGGCAGTTCTGTCTCCACGGATAGATCCTCCATGCCTTCTATTTATGGAGCGAGTCTTGGTCTTAACCACAACTCCTTTTTCATTAACTGATCTCTCATCAAGATCAGGATGAGGCTTAACACCTAGGGGGATGCCATGCACTGCTCTTGGATTTGATATTTTATAAGTGTGTGATTGTGGGGTCATCGAAGGTGGTTTGGACCCACACCACTTTTGAGCCCGCAATTCACCACCTTCCACCACGTATATCTTTTACTATACAATGGTTTCAATTGCGGGACCACTCAAGAATTTTATCATTCAAGCATGTTGCATCCCCACAACAAAACATGGTTGTTGATCTGGTTGCGATATGCAATCTAGGAACTCTGTTGAATTTAGTGCCATCAATAAAGTTTATTCGTATGCCAACTTTAGGATCATTCTAACCGTGCTAGGAGATGGCACTAATTTTGGTGCTCAAAAAGAACACTTCCCGAAGGATGATCTAACACGGTGGCCTGACGTCACAATGATGACATGTCATGAAAAAGAGAGGTGACACATGTCACTTGGAAACAAGAAGATGATATTCCCAAAGGTGCATGGACTGAGTGCCATGTATCATCGCCAGATGGCTGCAGGGTTTCATGACCGACGAGAGAACCACATATATGAACTGATGACTGCCACATACTTTGGCACTTCAGATATCGGGGGCGGTATGCATGTAGAGATGGAGGTATGAAGTGAATGACGACTGTCGATCTGGGGAGGTCACACACCAGAGATCCATTAACTTTGGGAGAAAACACTTTGGATGAAAACGTGAACAAGGAGGCTGAAACTCTTAAAGCTCGGATTCCCGAAATAAATATTGATCATCCGATGGAGAAGGATGCATGTCGCCTAATCTGCAACTCTGGGAGAAAGTACTCCAGAGAAAAATGAGAGGGGAAGCCCCGAAGTCCCAAAGTAAACAACGACCGTATGATATGGAGGGACACGCGACACTTGATATTTAACTTTAGGAGAAATCACTCCGGATGAAATTGGGAGTGGAGATGCTGAAACTCTCGAAGCCCGAAGTCCCAAAGTAAGCTACCACAACTACATTTGAATGGACATGTGATAGTGATCTGTGGTATTTGGAGAAAACACTCTAGATGAAAGCGAGAGGGGAGGAGATAAAACTGCTGAAGTCCAAACTCCCGAAGTAAATTATGACCATCCAATCTGAAAGGATACGTGGTGTTTGATCTGCCATTTTGGGCCAAAGCACTTTGAAGGAAATTGGAGTGGGGAAGCTGAAACTCCCAAAGCTCGAACTCCCAAAGTAAATCATGACCATTCGATCTGAAAGGATGCATGGTGCTTGATATATAACTTTGGGGCTTCCACATGGTATTTAAACCTTGCATAAATTTTATATTCTGAAATACCGAGAGCCACTGATCCAAAATGCTCCTGGGTTCTCCACCACTGAAAATTGAACTCGATCGCTGCTTGTATTTTCAACCCAAAATGGGTTGCTTTTGAATGTTGCGTTTGTGCTTATGGATTCTTCTTTTGCAAGAAAAATATTTGGACAACTGCCGCGACCCTTGATAATTTCATGTGATAACACAACCATACCAATGTTGAAATACTGGGAGGGGGGCGGGGGACTGAATCAGTATGAGCACTTTTACCACTTTTAACCACAATATAAAAACTTCAACTTAATCAACAATATATCATCAATTTATCATGAGCATATAAACATAAGAGCATCACATCAACAACATCACATCAAATACACAATACACCATAATTTACGTGGAAACCCAAATGGGAGAAAACCACAAAATTCTTTCTTATATATCAAAGAATGCATTCATTGGAAGCACCAACTTCACAATTCTCTAGCTACAACTAAAAGGAGGATATGATACCCTATTTACAAGGTCCAATTTGAAGGAAGATACAACTCCCTGAATTCTTTGGCTCCACCAAGAAGGAGGCTACAACCCCTATATTGATTCAAATTTATTTTCGGCAAGAAATGAGAGCGGAGATATAATAAAGAAATGCACAGTGATATTGCATATACCCAATAATATAACAGAAATATATTAGAGATGAAACCATAAACATAGAGATACAATAATGCATGATTTCTATTAATGAAAGAAATGTACAGAGACTGTAAAAATACAGAGTGAAAGACTTGCTAGAATGGTGGGAGCTTATCTCTGAGAAGAGATGTGACGGCTACTCGCATTCGCAAGAAGATGATTACAATGAGGATTTGAAGAAATTTTTACAATAAACATGAATTCAAAAAACCCTAGACATAAAAAAACCTAACCCTAGGAGATGAAGCACCAAAAGTCATGTGGGCCCCGTTTGGGTAAGTTAGTACATCAACTTCCCGGGGTCGTAACTTTTGCATACGATCTCCATTTTAGGCATATGATAGCTTGTTGGAAAGGTGTCATCGAGGAGATTCTATTTGGGGGATAAATAATTCCTTTGGATATCATTGAGAACTTTGATCTAAAAAAACCTTCATTTGGGCCCTCAAAATGGCCCCGGAAGTTAAAAACTGCTAAAAATAGTAAATTGCCAAATTTGCCAGAAGACTGTTTTGAGCCAGTCGAAAAAGGTGGGTGGCCACCGATATCCACCTGGATCATATATTCTCAGGTTCCAACCTGAAGGAAGCTCCAACTCCCTAAGTTATCCAACACCAACCAGAAGGAGGCTACAACCCCCTTTCCTTGCCCCATCATGCTGCCCTGAAATATAAATGAAACCAAATGTCACTATCACAATCACTATCACTATCATTGTCACTATCACTTCCACTCTCACTGCCACTGTCACTGTCAACTTGTGACATCAACCCATCACTGACCAACCTATCATTAACCAACCAATTTACCCTTAATTAATTTCTTGTTGTAACCACTTTACCCTTAATCATTTTCTTGTTATAATAGTTTTACCCTTTTTCCTATTTTTAGGGTAATAATTGTTTTACCCTTTTTCCTAATTTTAGGTTCATAATTGTTTTACCTTTTTTTTTAATAATTTTAGGGTCATAACTATTTTACCCTTTTTCCTAATTTTAGGGTCATAATTTATTTAACCTTTTTCCTCATTTTAGGGTCATAATTGTTTTACCCTTTTTCCTCATTTTAGGGTCATAACTGTTTTACCCTTTTTCTTAATTTTAGGGTCAACTTGTACTTTCTTGTTGAAACTACTTCACCCACAATTACTAAATTCATAATTTCTTTGTTACAACTACTTTACCCATAATTAAATTCTTGTTTTGATCCATATTTAGGATTGGAACGAACTGATTACAGACTGAATACCATAAACATAGAGATAGGAAGAATAATACAAATATTCAATGAACAATATCTTCTATTAAATAATGAAATAGGATGAAACTATGAAACTATAGAATTGAAACTTGCTCGAATGCTGGTAGCTATCTCTAAGAAGAGATGTGGCTATTACGTGCATTCGTCTGAGAATAATGGAATACAATGAGGCTCCATAGGCCCTTTTCATATTACTCATGAATTCCAAAACCCTAGACATCCAAAAACCTAACCCTAGAAGGTGAAATTCCAAAAGTCATGTGGGCCTTGTTGTCCCCTTATACACACCTCAGAGACGTGGAAGAGATATTCAATCCACTCGGTGTTTCCTTGGGGGCAAGTGAGAGTTGAGGATTAGGTGAAAACACCTAAACTCTCACTTTCCCCCAAGGACACATTGAGTGGATTGAATATTTCTTCCACGTCTCTCAGGTGTGTATAAGGCAACAACAGGCCGTATGGGTAAGTTGGTGTAATTTGGTACCTCAACTTCCTAGGGTCATAGCTTTTGCATACGACCTCCATTTTAGGAACGTGATAGCCCGTTGGAAAGGTATTTCAAAGAAATACACATTCCACCATCATACTCTAACTTTGTCTATATTCTGACCATGGCAAGTCAAAAAAACAATGTTCAGGGCCTCAAAACAACCCTAAAAGTACATCAATATGTGTTGATATGAAAACATACAAAATAGGCTAGTTGGATTAGGCGAGAGGCCACCCGTATCAACCTGGAGAATGTGTGAGGCTTCATACAACACTAGAAGTGTAAAACTCACAATTATAAAGTAGTACAAAAAGACGTGCTAAACAAAAATGGACCCGAGGAGCCAGTTGAAATAGGTGGGTAGCCACTAATATCCATTTGGATCATGTTGCAACCACTTTGACTAGAAAAATTCTTGAATACTTTCTAGAGGGTTCTAGAATAATTGACTTCATGTTGACCTTTGAGGAGTTTCTAGATTATTCTTGAGGTTCCTCCAATCTTTAGAAATCCATATCTCCTCAACCGTAAGGAACCACATGACGTAGCACCTATCATGGAAATGGAATTATGTGTACTATCCATCTATGGTAGTATTACTTACAAATACACTGACCTTCATGTATTTATTCCTCGATCAAATATGGGTTCCATGACCATACCTTCGGGGCTACATGTAGACTTCATCAAATGCACCCAACATAGATGATGACATCAAACACTCTATTGATGACAACTAACTATCCATCTATCTCAACCATATCTCTAGGGATTCGAGAATTCTCTAAGGGTTGACTTCAACGAAAACCAACTGTCCAACAATCTCCCCCTTTGGCATTGATGTAAACACCAACATTGATGGAAACACTGATGGCCACACTCATGCTCCCCCTATGACCATTTCTCCTCATCAATGTTTCTCACTCTCCCCCTTTGACATCAATGGAAAATGGTCTCTCTCTTTGGGGATACTCCCGTTGTTTTCATGCATCTAATATCTGTGTGTGTGTGTGTGTTTCCATGCCTTTTCTCTTTCTCTTCACATGTTTCTCTCCTTATGTGGCTTCCCATAAAACTATACCTTCTTTGAACAATCCTTCTCTTTTKCTTCCTCTGATATCATGGGAAAAAGGATAACTCCCCTTGTTGGTATGTCTCCCCCTATCTGCATGCTTTTAATCTTTCATTATAGATCTCTTTCTCTGATGATTTATCTTCCTTTGACTTCCCTGCAAGATGTCATGTAAATAAATGTAGGGATACCTGTAATTGTTTCCTTTCCTCTCTTCCAGTGCTTTTTAATTGTCCATTGCTTCTTCCTTTTGTAACTCTCTAATATATATAAAAATAATTCAAAATTTCTTAACTTCAAATGATCTCTCATAACCATACTATTCAACATTGTCCCTCTGATGACATAACTTCTTCTGAAGGTTTATATTTCCCTATTTAGATGTGCCTTTCACTTCTTACCTTTTTGTGACCAACTGATTTCAACTGATTCCACCGATACACTGCTATGGATTTTCTCTATACCATGTTTTCTATACTTGCTAATGATCTCATAAATCCACCTCTATCCATATTTCATAAGTTTTCCATAACTATGCTACTCTACTATCCAAAATGTTGACCCATCTATCATTGTACTATCATGAAGGTTTCACAACTACAACTAAATCAAATGTGTCCACTAATATACTCTATATGAAAATCAAACTCTGCATGTATGGAACAACCTATATTGAAGATATCTCTTCCTGAAGGAATATAATCATAAACTTCTTCATGTGTAACTGCCAACTGATATTTGTGTGGGAGGAATACTTCTCAATTGATCAATCTATCATTCTACACTTCTACTATCTGTCTATGAAAATACTTCAACCTCCTTGGAAGTAAGATGGTTCTCTGATTTGTAGTAGCTATTACACTGACTCCCTATGTTCAATATTCATATTTATGGGGAGTCTCCAAGCCATATGGATCAAAAAAATACCCACTCTGATGCAAAGTAATCTTCCTCTTCGTTAGTAGACTCATCATCTCTCTGAACTCTAATTTCTTCCTTTCTTCCCGTGGATTCATTATGATCTACAATTATTGAAAGAATAATCTCTTATACCGATTCTTTATTTACCTGTTCTTATTTTCTTTCTTGCACTACTGAAAATCCTGTGATCTCTGGGACTTGTTCTTTATTCACATGTTCTTCTTGTTTTCCATTTCCTCTCCAAACCTTTCTATATCTGATATCAATGTTCTTTTTCATATAAGTATATATCATGCTTCTATAATCACGAGACATGTGTCCATAATTGTGGCACTTGTAACACTCAATGTTGTGGGGATCTACATATGTATTTCTTTCCAGAATATTTCTTCCATATGCTTTGCAATCTACAACCTTATGTCCAAAGTTAGTACACATAAAACAATGACCATAAAATAAATTTGCATACATGAGAATGAATGATCTTCTTTGTGGTGTAGTCCTTCTGAATTATTGCCTTGGTTAATCACGATCTTCTCTTCTATTGATTCCTTCATTATGATTGGAGATTCTTTGCTACTTGAATGTGGAAGGACTTGTTGAAGATATATCCCTTTTATACCCATTTTTCTTTGATTCTTGTTGACCATGATTATTCCTTTGAGTACTTCTACATAACTCTTATCCTTTTCTTCATTCTTCCTTTCTGGTAACCTAGAGTGCTTCTCTTCAACATTCTCTATTGATGATGTGGATATTTATCTCTCCTCAACATTCTTTCTAAGATTGGCGATCTTAACTCTTTGTTAAGTACCTGGATAGATCTAAAGATAAATCTCAAAATAAACCGACAATATCAACAAGAATAAACCAAAACATTCACCATAATATGAACACAATATGTAGACAAAACCCTTGAGGTAGGGTAACACCATATAGTAATCCTTAAGGAAGGATAAAACTCCTCAAGCAATTCTTGAGATGTTCACAATATTCTTCACTATATTTCATTACATTGCTTACTCTTCTTTATATACCTCTCTCTATCTCCTAGGAACCTTCTAGAGAGCCTTCTCACATTTATTACATATAACTACCATAGTGGACCTTTATTAATATAGTGGACCTAGTCCACCTTACATTGAATGACCACATTCTCATATATTAAATGACTTCCAATAATAATACATAACCACATTCACATTGGGTACCTCCCTAGCTACCCCATATTACCTCCCTAGGTATACTACATTCCATCCCCCTTCACATGTTTCATCCTCAAAACATGAGAATAAACCATACAATATGACCAACTAAGCAATGTAGTCAACTAGTACCAAGTATGATCATCCATCAATCCCAATGGAATTTGAACACGATGTCCATCTGTTGCCTTTCCACTCCTATCTTGCTCTGTATCCTGTCGGGGTTGCCATGGGATTGTTTTTGTAGCTTGATATTTTCCCGTAGTGTTGATGTCCTCCATGCACCTCTTGATTGGTTTCCTTTCTGATGCCCTGTTGGTGCATAACTGTGTTGAATCTCACACTCTTTCCTTGATGAATGTTATTTCTCTATATGATGTGGATAACGATATACACCAATTGTAGGAATTTGTTTGTTTTTCTTCAAATATGCAACACATTGTGCCTTTGAGTCAATTACCTCCTTATATTCCTAACCATGTCCTTCCTATGGTTTTGCTTCATCTTCTTCTGTAGACTCTGCCTCCGATTCAACTTTGGACTCAATAATAACTACTTTTCTGGCTTCTATGGGCCCATATTTCTTATTAAGAGACACATCCTGTAATGTGATTTTCTTTTTCTTGTACCACAACTTCAAAAACTTCTTTTTGATATTAATATTAATGGTACCCACTGATTCTTTCCAAGGATATCCCAAAACAATATCCACTTTATCCATATTCATAGCATACAAATCTGAATGCAACACATATTTATCCATACGGAGCTTCAAATCTTTAAAATTTTAAACATTTTCACCCTCAACCTGTGTGTTGTGAATATTCGTTGCAGGAACTTGTAATCTATTGACCAACTGAATATTGCTAAAATTTTGTTGGCAAGTAGGGTTAATAGAAAGAACAATATTTTCTTTATGAATACAATCATGAACTTGTAATATAGATTTTCCACATGAAAAAAAACTCTCGGTGATGCATTTATCCTTACTCTTTGTATGAGACCACTTTTCTATAAGTGATTTTTCAAGTGCTTCCTTAGAAAGTGACATCCACTCAGAATGGTGAAATGATTGCCACCATATGAGAGCATCATCTTTGAAACCCCAGTCTACAAAATATTTCCACTTCCCTTTCCATAATGACTTGTGAAATTGTAAAAATTCTTCAATACTAGGGCCATCATATATTCCAATAAAAAATAACACGCTTGGAATAAATCTTCAACAAAAACTAAAGTTAAAAATAACTTACTACAGAAAATCACGGCTTTTTCTAGAAAAACCTTGAAAACATTGTTGAATTTAAAATGCTCATAACTTTACTTCCCGGACTCTGTTTAGGCTAATTTCTTTTTTGAAATTGGGTATTTTTCTGAGAGGAATTCAAATACCCATTTTTTTTAGCCAAATTATGCTCAAAACTTTTCATATATGAACCTAAAGTGCGCCGCCCTTTTTTTTTCCTAGAAAAAATATGCAAAAATAACCAAAACATTCCCCCCTTCTTTGGCCAAGGAAAGTTCTCTGATACCAATTGTTAAGTACTTGAATAGATCTGAAGATAAATCTCAAAATAAACCCACAATATCAACATGAATAAACCAAAACATTCACCACAAAATGAACATAATATGTAGACAAAACCCTTGAGGTAGGGTAACACCATATATTAATCCTTAAGGAAGGATACCACTCCTCAAGCAATGTTAGATACATTCAAAATATTCTTCACTATATTTCATTACATTGCTTACTATTATTTTTATAACTCTCCCTATCTCCTAGGAACCTTCTAGAGAGTCTTCTCACATTTATTACATCTAACTACCATAATGAACCTTTATTAATATAGTGGACCTAATCCACCTTATATAGAATGACCACATTATCATATATTAAATGAATTTCACTAATAATACATAACCAAATTCCCATTGGGTACCTCCCTAGGTACCCCATATTACCTCCCTAGGTATACTACTCTCTCAATGTGACAACTTATTCTTTAAGATTCTCAACCTATTCTTCTTTCTTCATCATCTTAGTCTTCATGATTTCTTTCCTTCTCTTTGCTTCTTCAAGTTGGATCTTCAAGGAGATGATTTATTTTTCAAGTATTCTCTCTTCTTGACCAAATTATTCTTCAAGATGATTTAAATCCTAAAATGTTTCCTTGAGATGATCTGTCAAAATATTCTTTCTCTATTATGTTTCCTTTCTTTCGGTTTCCAAACATTGCTTCTCTTCCATTGCTTCATTTCTTAGTGCTCCTATTTTATCTTCCAAACATTTTTTCTCTTCCATTTGACTCTCGTATGTTTCTTCAATCTTTATGGTTTCTTCTAGCTAAGATTTTAGTTTTACGATGACCTGTTGGGCTTCTTTGGAACTTTCTTGAGAATTCTTCTTGACTAATTGTTCCTCAAGAGAATTTTTTTTCTTCATTTCTTTTGTCAATTCATCCAAAGAAATAGCTAATTCTTGTTCAAGGTCTATTATGCCTTCTTCACACTCTTCTGAATATGAATCTGCCTGCATGACAAACATCTTTCTTCTTGTTTTTTTTCTTGCACTTTCTTTAATAAGATCTGACTCTATGATGGAATATTCATTGGAATATATATTATGTAGCTTATCCTAGAGTTCTTTAGCTGAAGAAAAGTTTCCAACCTGTTTAGGAAAAGGTAAGGAACACCTTACTCAATCATTTTCATATCTTTCCCTGCTAGGACAAGATAGTTGGGAATGTCACCCGGGGTTTATAGCCTCAAAAAATTCACTCAATATGCAAGTATTAATTTCAAGTATTAAGGATGATTTTATGATTTGTATATGTTGCAATGTAAAAATAAAATTTATACAAGGCTACAAGAATGTATACAAATTTTACAATAAAGTAAACATGGAGAACAAAAGCGAAAAGAGGAACCAAGTCATGAAAACACATGTATGAGACAGGACAATAATATGATTTATTTCATTCTGAGATACAAAAGTGCATTTCTCTTTACAAACCCCTGTGAGGGTATGGACCAAAGTCATATTTAGAGGTCTTCGACGGGAACCATACAAAAAGACTCCGACAATAAAATAAAACTGAATTTAATGATCTAGATCAACTTTCCACAAAAAAGCTTCCATTTGACTCTGCAAGATATCCTTTATCAACCATGAAAATTAATTCACAAACATACAAGAATACACAGACTATCAATGATGAATCAACACCTTTAAAACAAGTGGCTGAAGAGTATGATTTAGTTTTGAACCTTGCTGCCTTCAATAAGACCCTAATGTCAACAAGAGGATTAGGATTTCAAGTAAACTCATAAATGAATGAAAACTGAAACTATCTCATTTAACTAAAGATAAAACCTTAGTCTTGTCTTTATCTTTATATTATCCCCTTTGTCTCCTCTTCTCATTGAACCTTTATTCTTTCTCAATAAGTTGAGGTAGTTCAACTACTTTCTTTAGTCAAGTCAAATTAACTTAACTGATTAGTTTAGGGAGAAATACTTAATAGTAATATATAAATAATGATCTAGTTAATAATTACTAAATAGGTGGGACCCCTTGTGACTCCCATCATTCATTTTCCAATCATCAAATATAAAATACAAAATTTTATCATTTGGATCATATAACACCCTTGTAGCTCCCATTGATATCATTTAAATCGAATATTTAAATATCAACAAAATTTAAGGACATATCCCCAAAAAACAATATATCCATTTTATCCACAAAAATATCCAAAATAAAGATTGATTTCCCCAAAATTTGCAAATTATTAAATATTGTCTTCATCACTGAAAATCATAAAAAACATTTAAAATCCATATTTGCTGCTTCGTGAGGAATATTTCCTTTTCTCACTTCTTTCTTCAACTGACTTTCCTTGAGTGACCTTTGGTTGGTTAGACCTTAGGGGATGTATTTCGCTGATCACGTGAGAGAAATAATATTTTCGGTGGAGGCGTGAATACACAAACTTAGAGGATTTTGTGGATGGACTGGAGGGGGAAACCATTTCTTTTCCTCTATCTTGCATAGGTTGCAGGATATCAGTTTTTAATCTTTTGCTATCATGCGAGGATTGTACTGGCGAAAAAACAGGAGCAATTTGAATATTATGATTAATTGGTGGTGGTAAAGAAAATTCCACAATGGGCCAACGATGGTGGTGAGAGACAAGCTGGTGGAAAATTTCTTGCCAATCATCATTAGTGGGGACTTCAGGCTGCAATGAAACATGTGGAGGAACGAGAATGCCAGGAAAATTTTGAGGAGGCTGAAATGGGGGTCTATTAGGTCGGGGATGTAAGATACCATGGCCAACCAAATTAAAAAACCCATCTTGAAATAGCCGGTTCAACTCTTGTGGATCAACATCGAAATGAATAGAAAATTGAGGCCTTCTATGGCCTCGCTGCTAGTTACCTCTTCCTATGTTATTTTGGCCATTACTATACCTACTGAAAAAACTCATCCTGTAGCAATAATTAATCAGCCATGAAGTTGTTAATAACCCATATATGATACTTTTCTTACATAAATCAAGAGTTGGCTCTATAATTTACTACAAGACACATGCAATCCATCCATCAAAATGCCATTTATTAATTGCTACATGAACATGGAATTGATAGGGTCAATGGGAGTATGGAAGGATTGTATTTAGCATAAATTTATATCATGGAAGGGGAATAATTTACGAATACTGTTCAAAAAGTCAATAAAAACCATCAACCGTGTAAAAAAAATCCCAGAATATCAGTCATCAATCTCTTCCATGCCAATTTTCCTTCACTTCTATACAAACTTCTCTTAAAAATAAATATCATAGAACAGGGAATGGATAAGTGAAATTGGGATCATGAAGGGGTTGTATTTAGTGAAAAATGATATGATGGAAGGGATTCCCACAGACACTTTTCTAAAAATACATCAAACAATGCCATCCTCGATGTTAATTACTAATAAAACAAATTTATTGTTTCAAGAATGAACAACACTCTGTTTCCAGAAAACAACTCAGAAATAATGTTTATTTCCAAGGCTACTCATTTTCCTAAGAAATTGCATTGCATAGTAACCAATTTTATATTTCCCAGGAATTGATTAACAATAATAACACTGCTTATATATAACAAATTCGAGGAGTGATCGATATCATAATAACCACAACCAATACCTCAAACAATTGTGAAGTGGACATGCTATGATCCATAATGTCAACACCAATAAAGTTTAAAACCACAGGGTTCCATGAAGTGTCTAAAGGTTCCCTTTGTATAACAATAATTTGATTGAAACCACAATTAACCAAACCTTCCAATTTATGGAATTTTGGTTCGTAAAACTTCATTAAATCATTTCATAATTCATATACAGATGCTCCTCGTATTTGAAAACAACATGCAACAAGTTGTATTTTAACAATACTTTTTCAACATTTCGATCGACCCCATATTTTTTCTTTGTATATTTAGATGAATAAGTGGGTTCAATATTCCTTCTACCATTAATCAAACCCGTGGCAAAAAAAAAGAGCACAAACAATGCTTTTATCAAATTCTGGGTAGGCAAATTTCCATGATAATTTCCAATGCATAGGGTTCAATACACAACAATGGATAGTAAATTGGTAGAAGAAAGAGGCTAACAAACTGAGGGTTTGGAAATAAGGAGCACGAAAGGTTTAATCCTTCACAAAAATCCACATGAACACTCATAGAGTAGTGACCAGGGCGCGGGCACAATAGCCATGAAAACCAAGCACCAAAATGACAGGTAGAGTGTCCATATAACCCACAGGTAAGGAGCAGTGATACGCTCTTGTCGAACAGGGAAGAAACAAAAAAAACCAAGAGGAAAGACATGCTTTGAACTTTCCCAACGATATTCTTTTCCATAACAAAAATGCGAACAACTATATATAGCAAAAGACACCACGCCTCTTTTTCAATTCCATGGTTCAAATACAACCACCAAAGGAAACAAAAACCTTGCAAATAACCAATATACAGTCTCAATTAATTCATATAAAAACTTTGTAAATGCACAGACCATGAGAAAACAAGAGCCAACTGATGACTTAAAGAGTAGAGAAAATGTTCATGGATGGAAAAGAAAGAAAAGTCCATACTTGTGTAAAAAAATGCTAAGGAGAAAAGAACAACCTATACACCTCCTTCACGATCGAGCAAAGCAGAGCATCAACAACCCACAAGAAAAAATGCAAAATGACTAGGGTGGTGGGCTTGAGGTGAGTTAGAGTGACGTGCATTTACTGTACGTCACTTCTACATTCCCAATTTCATTTATGGCCAGTACGAGCATGCCCACTATACCATTTATCAACCATTAACATCCAAATCAACTTAATACAAGTAGAATATAACATAGTTGCCAATGTTCCAATTTTTCAAATGCGCCAACCCTTGCCATTATTCCCATTCCACATATAATAAAACTTTGCTAGTGGTAATTAAATCACAACCCAACTTACAATGCAACACTTGTAGCAGGGGTCAAGGTGATCTCCCAACTAACCATACACCACATAGAATATAAAAATTAAACTGGAGTGTAGATTCCTCATCCATTCAAAGGAAACATAGTCACATTTTGTGAGAGATAATTTAGAAAACATTGTTTCCTGTTTAGTCACCTTTCCCACTTCGTCCTGTAATAATTGTTTTGACAACGGTTTAAATAAAATAAACTGTATATTTTGTGTCACAACCAAGGCATAAACACATGAAATGTAAGTGTCGTTTTTCCATCATAGTCACATAAGTTACACAAGGGGTCCCACCTATTAGTATATTATTAAATATAATTAAATAATAAGGCCTTGCAACCATTTGCAAGCAGGTCCCCTATGTTGCGCTTTTGAGCGTTAACACAACCTTTTCTCTTAAAAGATCAGGTAATCCTTCCCATATGTAATCCGTTGATATTTTTTTCTTTCTTTTCAATTCCTTCTTGGTTTCATTCTTTGTCTTATTTTTAGTAGCATATCTTGTAAAAAATGAGTACTAAACATCGTATCCATGTGCTCCTAAAAATTATTTCATAATGTTTCTCCATATCATGTAGCTCATACCATTCTGACCATCAAACTGTGGTATTCCATTTCTATACAAACTATTGTATTCCATGATCTTCCTTCCAGTGGTTAAACTAATTTCTTGAAGGACTTTCTCTAATACCAATTTTT
>SNQJ01S0035565.1:52049-77517 GCA_010110895.2 Picea sitchensis | reverse complement strand
GGGGGTGAATCAGTATGAGCACTTTTACCACTTTTAACCACAATATACAAAATTCAACTTAATAAAAAATATATCATCAATGTATCATCAATATATCATGAGAATATAAACATAAGAGCATCACATCAATAACATCACATCAAATACACAGTACACCAGAATTTATGTGGAAACCCAAATGGGAGAAAACCACATAATTATTTCTTATATATCAAAGAATACATTCATTGGAAGAACCAACTTCGCAATTCTCTAGCTACAACTGGAAGGATCCTATGACCCCCTATTTATAGGCTCCAACCTGAAGGAAGCTACAACTACCTGAATTCTCTAGCTCCAACCATAAGGAGGCTACAATCCCATGATTCTCAGGATCCAGCCTGAAGGAAGCTCCAACTCCTTGAGTTCTCCGACACCAAATGAAAGGAGTATACAACCCCCTTTCCTTGCCCCATTCTACCACCATGAAATATAAATGTAGACCAAATGTCACTACCACAATCACTGCCACTTTCACTATCATCGTCACTTCCACTGTCACTGCCATTGTCACTGTCAACCTGTCACTAACCAACCTATCCAACCTATCACTTTCACCTATACTCAACCATATCCTCTCACATGGACCACATAGCAATAAAATATCTCAACTAGATGTCCAACATCGCCAACACATGCCTCGAACGAGCATGTACCAAACCATCAACCTATACCCTACTATTGGCATAGGGGAAAACCCAGGGTTCAGCTCCAAGAGTGCACCAATAAGCCCTAACTACTGGCCCTTTTAGCTACACCTGCGAAGCATATGCAGTCTCACCCGAAGAAGCTATGGGGAGGTTGTAGGACAAAGATGTCTACAACCAAGGGAAATGTCAAGTGGATCTAATACTAGAATAGTACAACATGCATATATTACTTATCAACTTATATCTATTTCACACAACTATAGATCTGATCTAACATAGCAATGCAATAACAATATATCAATGACAAGAACAAATCATCAATCACACGTAACACAAAATATACATGGTTCACCCTCTCTCTAGGGCTACATCCACATAACTGTTCTTTATAATATATTAAGATGAAGCATACAATTTTGATCTGCTCTCTTAGCCAACAAATATTCTCTCTTCTTCTCTTGATCTCTTCCCTTCCTGTGCACCCAACTGCAGGACTTGATATTCGCACCCAAATGAAGATATTACAATACCAGAAGGCTCTCACTCTTATCACTTCTCTCTCTCATAGTACTTCTTACTCAATAACAATAAAAATCACAATCCCAAAAATTATCTTACCAACCCAACTCAGGTCCTCTTGAACTTTATTTATACTTTACAATAGCTCACCGACATCCTTAGGCTTAAGCCTAAGTGTCAAAACCATAGATACCAAAACCCTAGGTGTCTAAAACCCTAGGTCAACGTGACCCGCATTTTCAAGGCTTCACCAACCTGTCTTTCCTTCCTTCTTACGGTGCTCCAAAGCATATAATGGTGGGTTTTTCCACTTGCTGAGTTGTCCATGGTCCTTCTTCCTTGTTGATCTGTCATCCTCGATATCCTCATCCAACTACTTGCTTTCTTGGACTTCGCTCCATCTTTTCTGCTCTTTTTCTCACTTCGACCCAAAAAAATTCACTGTGTCTTCTGCGAAGTTCTCATTTTCCCTTTTCTTCCATGATATTTGCTTACTTCTATAACCAAGGGCCAACAGGCCCCCAACACTCACCTGTGACTCATCCCGAGGCACTTTAGATCTGATATTTCTATTTTACTTCGACTTCAGGATGCACAGTGCAACCTCTTCCTTCTGTTCTATGCCTCCTCTCCTTCCTTGTGTAGACTGTCTTTTCTGTGTCTGGTACCCAATTTCAACTACACTTGGTACTTAGACCCTTTTTCTTATGATTTTACTTAGAGTTGTGAGGAAATTGGTTGTCATAGTACAACTTCAGTTGGATCCCATTCACTAATCCATCCTTCCATTCTCCCTTCAAAGTCTTCAACTGTGTAGCTCCTCCTTCAGTAATATAAATGATCTCATATGGCCCAAGCCAATGCATTCTGAACTTCCCAGGATGCTTCCTAAACTTACCGTCGTATACCAGCACTAGATCACCTTGCTTGAATGCCTTCTTCTTGATGTGCCTATCATGATAGGCCTTCTCTCTTTCCTTCTGTACTTGCTGATGGAATCCTGCAATAAATCTATCTTCTTCGAGTTCGACCAACTACGCAAGCCTCTCTTGAATAGTGCCAACGTCATCCATATATGTAAAGGCAACAATTATTAAGCTTGGAACTAGGTATTCCATTGGAACAACAGCTTCAAGACCATAAACCAACTTGAAAGGGGTCTAGATTGTTAATTTTTTACAAGTGGTTCTATAGGCCCAAAGTACTGTTGGTACTCTTAAATCCCAGTCATCCCTGTTCACACTGCAGATCTTCGTCAACAGTGTTTCCAAGATCTTATTGAATGATTTCACTATCCCATTTTCTTGTGGATGGTAAGGTGTGCTCTTTTGATGGTGGACTGCAAATTCCTTAGTCAAGGCTTCAACAGTCTTATTTATGAAATGTGTTCCTTGATCACTCATAAGTATCTTTGGGCTTCCAAACTTCGTTATGATGTCCTCGAATATGATGCACACAATTGTAGTTTCACTACAGTCCTTAACTGCTCTTGCTTCAGCCCATCTAGTCAAGTATTTTGTTGCTGTAATTATTTATCTTGTTCCTGTGTGCTTTCCTAGTGGGTTTGTAGGTCCCATGAAGTCAATGGCCCATTTCTCAAATGATTTTAGGGTCAGATGTGGTGCTAGTGGAATTTCATTTCTTCTGGATGGTTTCCCAACTCTTTGGCATACATCACAGGCTCTGTAATAGTCTTTAGCATCTTTGTGTAAGGTAGGCCACCAAAGGCCATCTCTAAGAACCTTCTACGCAGTTGCCTTCCCTGTGTAATTTCCTCCTACGATGCCCTCATGAGCTTCTGCAAGGATCAATGGTCACTYTKCCTCTATAACACATCTTCTTAGTATCTCATCAGGTCCCATCTTGTATAGTTGTCCAGCTATAAGTGAAAATTCTGTAGTGCGCACTACTAGCTGTTTCTTCTGAGGGATTGTATACTCACTAGGTTCCATTCCTGTTGATAGGAATTGGACTATTTCTGCAAAGTGGTCATCAATATTTCTAATTGCTAGCAGTTGTGCATCCAACAGTGCATTCTACAAACTGGTCGGCTCTTCGCCATGTTCCAACCTTGACAAGTGGTCAGGGCCTTTGTTCATTCTTCCTGGATTTACTATGATCTCAAAGTCATATTCCTGAAATAGCATAATCCATATGCATATTATTCCCCCCAACACTGGTTTGTTGACTAGGTATTTCAACACGAAGTGATCAATAAACATTTTAAAGTGCCCTCCCAACAAGTAGTGGTGAAATTTCTGCAGTGCATACACCATGGCTAACCCTTCTCGCTGCGTAGTGGTGTAGTTGAACTCTGTTGTTGATAGCTTCCTACTAGCAAAATATAATGGATGGTCAATATCGCCTTCACTAGATTGTGCTAACACTGCTCCTAATGCAATGGAATATGCATCAACATGTACGTGAAATTCCTTGCTCCAATATGGAAAGACCAGAATGGGTGCAGTAACCATTTTCTATTTCAGTGTGTCGAAGCTCTACTGGCATTCTTTTGTCCAACTAAACTGACTGTCTTTCTTCATAAGCTTCTCCATGGGTGTTGTAATTTGGGCATATCCCTTAATGAACTTCCTATAATACCCAGTATGTCCCAGCGCAATGCACAGTTGTTTGACTAAAGTAGGAGGTGGCAGATCAACTATAATGGAAATTTTAGAGGGATCTATCAACAATCCTTGCTTGCATACAATATGACCTAACAACACTCCGAATGGTGAGAAGAATACACACTTCTTCAGGTTCAAATAAATTTTACACTGCCTGCATTTATCCAACATTAGCCTTATACATTCAATATGGTTTTTCAATAGGCTAAAAACAGTCCAATCGTCAAAAGAAGCTTCTAGAAAGTTATGCAGAAACTCCTTGAATGCTTCGACCACCACCCTGGAAAAGATGGCTGGTGAATTCTTCAATCCAAATGGCATTACTTTATATTGATAGGATCCCCATTCTGTTGCAAGTGTAATCTTGTGGTGATCTTCCTTAGCAATCCAGATCTGGTAGTATCCTGAAAATCCACCTATAAAATTGTTATTTCTCGACCTCCAACATTATCTAATACTTCATCAGTGAATGGTGTAGGGAAGGGGTCATGCAAACAAGCATCGTTCAGATTTTTGAGATCTATGCAGATCCTAATCTCTCATGTCTTATTATCTTGCACCACCATAGGGATAATCCACTCTAATTCTTCCACAGGTTCTATAATCCCAACTTCCAGCATTCTTTCAAGCTCAATCTTTACTTTCTCCTTATATTTAGGGTTCAATCTATAGGGTCTCTGTTTGGATGGTCTTGCATATAGTTTCAAAGGGATCCTCATATCTCCCATAGGCGCTTTAATGTTCTTCATATCAGTGAACTTGGTTGGAAACAAGTCCTGATATTCATGCAGTAATTATGTAATTTTGTCGATGGTGGCATCATCCCAATAATATCCAACATTAGCAAGCTTCAGTGTCTGTTCTTTTCCAATATTGACCTTCTTAATCTTGATTGGCTATCCAATGAATGGTAACTCGACTCCTGGTCCTTCCACATCTCTCTGGCCTTCTGTTTCTACGATGTTCACCTTCCTCAGATCATCGTCTTCATCAACATTGATGTTGTAACAACCTTGTAGTTTCTGGAGAGGTGCAGTCCATTCGTCCTCTTCTTGTTCCAAAGGAAGGCTAGATGCCTCCTCAAATAATTTCTGTCTCACAATATGTAATGCTTGATCTACTGAAGGATATTGACTTTCAAATAAGAAGGTGGTTATAAAATTATGAGTCATACCTTTCCAATCTGTAGTGATGAGGTGCAACTCTACTTGAAGGTACCAGTTGATAGGTGTCGTGTCCAGTGTGTTAATGAATTTGTGTACCCACTATTCTTGAGGAACATTTCTCCAGGCTTCCTCGCAGCTTCACACATGGTCCTTTGGGCAAATTTGACCTATGTACCGAACTTCGTATCCTTCTACTTGTGCTAAAAACAACACTGTCATCAAGGTACGACATTGTATCTAGTCTATAATATTTCTTTTGTGTGTCCCCCACCATCTTGCTGGGGTTTCTTTCAGGGCCTCATCCATTGCCAACAATATTATTTGCATTGGTACACTTTCTTCAAAGTTCAACAAGAAGGTTTCTAAAGGATTCAGACTATCAAAGGTGGGTAAGTTACTTATTGTTGTGTCGATCCAATGAACTTCTCTGGTCAATCTAGCACATCTTCTTGTAGATACCTCATACATTTTATTCTTCTAGTTCTCTAGTGCTTCTTCTAAGTCTAATGAACATGCGCTGTCACTTCTCAATCTTAGGTTTCCATCAGCCGTAGGATTAATGTAATCCTGCTATCTGGCTGTTAGTTTGTATATGTTTTCCAGTTCATATGTGTGGTCTTCCTCTCTGATGGGTTATGTGTATCGTTGTCCTTCATATGGATCTAAAGGTGCAATGAACCTAAGGCCATCTCTTTCAAATGTCATTCATCTTTTCTTTAAATCAACCATAGTGGAATTATTGAAAGCCCAATCAATTCCTAACAACGCAAGGTAAGGAAAACTATCATCAACTATCTCAATTGCCTCAAAATCTGCAAATGTTCTTACTCCGTTGATTTCCATAGGGACATGTTCCAGTCTGCCAAAGGGGCTTACAACCTATTGATTAGCCATCCTGAGCCTGATAGGGGAATATATCATCTTAGGTTTATCCATCAGTGCCCAATTTTGCTTCGTCATGACATTGACCTCCGACCCTAAGTCGAGGACCACATAGTCTATATCATACTCTCCTATTTGAGCATTCAAGTGTAATTAATTATTTGTCCTTCTCTTTTTAGAGATTTGATGTACTGCCCTATTCAGTAAGGGGTCAGTATTTCCTAGCTCATACTGTCTGATTAAATTCTGTAACTCTTGTACAACACTTTCATCCTGAATCAACTTAATGCAAGTATATAAAAATTCCATGAGCTTGCTTACCTCTTTTCCTTCTCTGTGAAGAAGACTGATCAAATGCCTGAGGCATTCCATATTCTCTTACTTATGGTCGTGTCTTTGATGAAGAACCTTGGTATCCTTTGAACTCTTTTCTTGTCTCCTCAAATATTTGTCTTTCCTTCTTTGCATCAAAATTTTGGGTCTTCTCTACAATTTTCCTGATTCCTGAATCTTCTGTAGTCTTCCCTTGGGTCATTCTTTCATATCTTGTAACAACACCTCCTCTAGTAATAAAAACAAATCTAGGGTCTTCTCCGTGAGGTTCATCTTTGATCAATTATATTTGCGGTTTTTGCTGAGGTCCTCATTTCTCTTGAAGTTTAGCCAACAATGTTGGACATTCCTCGATAACGTGTTTGAAGGAGTTGCAATAGCTGCAAGTGGTACAAGGGTTCTGATAGTCCCTTGACAAGCATCTTGGTTGTGTGTAGTTATAACAGATGATCTTTCCTTGGCCTCGATACATGCCTCCTCCTCTTCCTCATCCTCTGAATACACCACAATGATTGAAGTTTCCTCTCCCAGGGGAGTTGTACTGCGTAGTGTTTCCTTCTTGTTGTACTTCGCCTTGAATTATATATATATATATATATATATATATATATTGAACTTTCATGCATGAGATCGTAAGACCTACAATCCCTATCATTATGTCCTATACACTTATAGAATGTTGTTGGCATCCTTACATTTTTTTTGTGCTTTTAAAGTGACAAATGACAATTCATATAGCTGCCTACACCTCATCTTGTAAATATTGCTATTTGAGGGTGACTAGTCGGTTGTAAAAAGGATGTTCTAATTCTTCATTTCATTTTTATTTTTCTTTTTCATGCTTGATTCATGACTGTAAGCATGAATCAGTCCAATTGAAACTCAAGTTGCATTTTGATTTTTATCTAAGTCTTGGTCTCAAGGAGTCAATGGGATTAATCTTTTTCATTTTAAATGAGCTTATCATATACCAATGAAACACCTATGATGAGTTTCTATTTGATGGTATGCTTATCTCTTTTAAAACATATACCAATTTTTTGTTTAATATTTGGTTTATGAAAATGTAGCCATATCCTAGCCTTTTCAATATGAGTGTACCCATTTCGTATCATAGGATTTAAATGCATTGGGATAGTGTCCTGTACGTCACGTTGGATGGAAAAAAGAATTTATAGGCCACCCATTTCAAGTTAAGAGACTGAGCAGTGGATGTACTAAAATCATTCATGACAAGGAGTTCTTAAACCCCATAGCTGGACCTCCATATGTTTGTTTTGATAGCATGAGATTTTTTTTTCTTTTTCTTTTCATGGGATCTGTTCAAACTTATCCCTCCTACCTCTGTCATATAAAACCACAATGAACTTTGGTCGCCCTCTGTTTCCATCCATTTAAACCCTTATGGTCCTCGTCATCCGAGTTGAGACAAATGGCTCCAAAACTTTGCTACTGTGTGATGATGCGAGTGAATACCTTAAAAGTCAGGGTTTGGTTGTGTTTCTCAAGAAATTCCAGGGTTATAACTTACAAGTGGCCCAAGATTTCTCCCTTACATTCAACGGATGTAGAGCCAAAGTGGGCAATATTCAATTGGAAATCACAGAGAAATTTCTGAGTGAGGCAACATGCCTCCCCCTCACCGGTCAAAAATGGTTTAAAAATTCAAATCTAGACGAGGTACCATGGAGTCTATTCATCACCTCCCGAAAAATTCAATGTTGTGAAAAAGGTATGCCACGCTCTCTGTTGAAGGATAGATGGCATGGTTATTGGCAATGTTAAGGAAATTTGTTACTTGTGAAGGCCGCTACAACCTCATCTTCCTTTACCGCATAAGGTTACTCATGCATTTTATCGGTTTCCAATAAAACATGCCATTTTACTTATTAAGGAGCTTGTATAAAATGTCAAAGAGATATAAAAGGCAGAAATTGGATTCTAGCTTATTTCACCATGGGTTGATTAAGTTATTGTTAGTCCATCATCTGAAACTACTCGGTGATGATTGGGATTCTTTCATAACTTGCAATGGCTTTGTTACAGTAAACCCTATAGAGACTCCGATGGTTGATAAACCTATGCTAGAGAAGCCTCTTTTTCCCTCCAGTGATAGGCCAGTTTTCGTGTATGAAAACCCTTGTGAAAGGGCTACGCCCGATCAATCTGTGTATGAGAAGTAGGATGTCAACTCCAAGCTTGTTAATATTCCTGAGTGTGAACAAGTCGTCAACCCTAACCTTAACATCAAATCCACTAGTGGAAGCCCTTCCAAACAGTCAAAGAAAAATCGAGACATGTGAGGGTTTAATAACAAAAGGGTTGGGAGACTAATTTCAAGGAGCCTACGAAATAGATCAAAAGCTCATGTGAGCTCGATCAAATCGATCGAGGTCCATGAGAGCTCTGATTCTAAGATTGAAAAATTCCTGGCAGTTGAAGACCCAAATCACTCTAAACCATATCTCAGTCAAGCTTTCGATTATGTGAATAACTTTCCACCATGTTTGAAGCACAACAAGGATTTTCTAGGAATTAAACTTGGTCAAAGGATGACAATGAATAGTGGTAGTGTTTTAACAAACAATCATGCGCTTCCTCAACCATTTGCCCCTGTTGCAAATTGTGAAGTGTGCTTACATTGGATAGGTATGCATTACACAGACGTTCCCATACTTAAATAAGAGATCAAGTCTCTTATGGCTCAAAACTACTCATTAACAATTGAAAACCGTGAGCTCAATATCAATGCACAAAGGCAAGGAGAACGCTTGAAAAGGACTGGCAATATCATAATAAAAAACGTCGATAGTATAGAGGCTGTGATCAACTCTGAGATTTTGTGATCTGATTTTGGTTATCAGTTGAATGGTAAGATTGGTTTTTATCTTATTTGTGATTTTAATGTTATTTTTCTAAATTAATATAGAGTGATTTAGATTTCTATTGTCAATAATAAGACTGGCTACAAAATCGAGAGATTCTGTAGCCAAGTCAATTTTCATATAAAATTTGGAAAATGTTAGTTAAATAAACATCTAATTTTCTTATTTCGTTTTCTTTCAGGATATGATGTGTCTCGTGGTGACCTCATAAGATGGATCATTGTTGGACTTAGTTTATTAGTCACCTCTTTTGGCTTATTCTGTAAATCAAAACAAAACTTGTATAATTTTGAAGATACAATTTGATATTGAGTGGCTTTTTAGACCCTCTAATTTTGTAACTTTTAGATCCTTTTGAGATATAATCCTATCTTAGAAGATAGGATGCTTAGCTTACCTGAACTCTTTAAATACTCTATATTTTGTAATAGAGGACATCTTGGCTAAGAGAAAGAATTGGACGATTAATTCCAGAACTTAATGAAACAACATTCATGCATTTTGGCTTTAGCCTCTTGTTTATAATGTTATCATTTATGTTTTGTTAATGCTGCTACATATATATAGATATGATATCTTTAGATTAAATGATCTATGATGATCCGGATTTATGTAGGAACACAATGAAATACAGAAATACACATAAATGCAGAGATGCAGCGGAAATAAGACTTCATTTCATTAATAAAAATGGCGAAATAATATACAGAGAGAATGTAAATAAACTAGCTAAAGCGCTGGTAGCTTATCTGCGAGAAGATGTGAAAACACTACTAGCATCCATGAGAAGATGATTACAATGAGGCTCTAGGGTACAATAGATGAGAATGCCAAAGTCCTTATACATCCAAAGAAACCTAACCCTAGGAGATGAAGCCAAAGTCATGAGGCCCCGTTTGGGCAAAGTTAATTACATCCAACTTCAGGAGGTTGTACATCACGATCTCCGTTTAGAATGTGTTAAGCTCATTTAGAAAGGTATCGTCGAGAGATTCATTTTAGACCTCAATATTTTTTTGAATATCATTGAGAACCTAGATCTAAAAACCTTCATTTAGGCCCCAAAATGGCCTAGGAAGTTAAAACACTAAAAATAGTAAATTGCCAAAATTGCCGGAGAAAGCTGTTTTGAGCCAGTGAGAAAAGGTGGGTGGACACCGATATCCACACGGATCAATCCTCCCTCCTTAGGAAGCAATGGTCCCCCATTGCGTTGAGTTCATCCCTCCATGAGATGAGAGGAAAACTTACTGCTGAACTTGGTCCCTGGTGAGCCATTTGCCTTGGTGGGGAGTTGGCTGCTTTGACAACCTTTCGATATATGGCGGTATCCTTTGTTTTGGTGTTAGCAGTCACATTGTATCCATGATCTTATCGATTCTGGATTGTTCCTGCGGTCTGGATTTAACTTCTGTTGGTGTAGGTTGTTGCCATGTCGGGATGTGTCTAGTAGGAGGTGGAAAGTAGGGCCGAAGTCAGTGAACCTTTGGAATTGGAACCAGGAATGGTGGAATCTTTGAGCTCAAAGGCATTTCCCCCTAAATCCTTGGTGATAGTTATGCGACCCATATCGAAGTGGGCGAAGCTTTCGGTGAAAGTGCAGCAAAGCTCCTTTGCAAATGCACAGCCACACTTTGTTTCCAACTTGGAAGTTGTGTGGCAATCGATTTTGATCATGTCGTTGCTTGTACTTCTCATTGGCTCTGTCCAAGATGTCATGAACTTGTTGGCGGATGTGTTAGATCTGCTCAATGAACTGGGTGTCTTTTTCATCCTCATTTGGAGTAGGAGAGGATTCGGTCGATGTGACCGTAAGGGGAAGTGCAATATATATGGGACCTAATGGTTGAAATCATAACCCCACCTTAAAGGGGTTGTAGCTAGTTGAGCTATGGAGAGCCGGTTGTAGCTGTATGTTGTACATAGGGGAGCTCAAATCCCGTAATGCGTGGATTCTTTGAATTGTACATGCGCATGAGAATGTGTACAATCATCCGGTTGGCGAACCATGCAACCCATCGATTTGTGGAAGAAAGTGGACTTGGTGAGCTTGGTGTCCAACATCGACCGGAGGATGGACCAAAATGTACTGACGAACCCTCTTGTGTCGAGGATAGGCTATTGGGATCCAAAAGTGTACACACACTCGTTCAAGAAGAGTTTAGCGGTGTACAGCGTGATATTAACTCTTCGCGAGGCCATCATAATGGACATCTTGAGAATGATTCGTGACCACAAAACACAGTCGTACCATGCTTAAGTAGAAGAGGAGCTAGCATGTAGTCCATAGAGATGGATTCCCAAAGATTATTTGGGGGTAGGAGGTGGAGTATAGAGGCATTGCTTCTTGATGATCGGTTTGACAATGGCGCAAGCGGTCGCGAGGACTTGTGTACCCGACATATTATGAAAGGTTAAATAATATAAATACTTTTGCAGTACTGTCACGTTTTTCTCGACCTTGAAATTCCCAGCGACTCGACTGTATTGCGCTTCCAAAATCATCTTGGAATGCTTGCTTGAAGGAACACAAAGGGTGTCCCAAGTGACAAAAGCAGGGCATCCTAGAGGTGAAAATTGGGAGCTTGCTTTCCCTCCAAGAGTGTAACGTATTGTTGGCCGAATTCTAGATCACTTGTGTAGAAGGCGATAATCAGTCTCATGCCCACAAGAGTTAGTACCAGTGGTTAGCGCCATGATGGGTGGTTGGCTGAGGCAGTCTGCAACATTGGTGCTGCCTTTTTGTACTAATGTTCAAATGGCTAGCGGTATGTGGACCATACGATGGTGATGGTTTTGCAACTTGCTTATTAATACGTATGAACTGTAGGGGTCGGTGGTTTGTGTGGATGGCTGTTTCCTTTCCCAAAATGTAAATGCTTCCATTCTTAGACAAAACCTACACAATGGAATACATTTCTAACTTTGTCATAAGTGGGATACTTCGGACTGTGTCATAAAGTGTCTCACCGTGATATACCTTGGATACTTATGTTGAGTAAGGACTACTAATAGCATAGTCCCGGAGGCATCATTCGATCTCAAATAGTTATTCTGCGGGTTTGGTAGTGTAGTACTAGTGCAGAGAAGAGGTGATGTTTTAACTCCCCAAATGCCTTATGTTGATATTTGGACCAAAATAATTTTGCTTTAGCTCCTCCCTTGGTTACTTGACTCAAGGGCCAGTGATATGAGACAATCCCAAGCCACAAAACCCTCACGGTAGAAATTGGCAAGACCTAAAGCTACGGAGATGTTAGGGTGGTTGGGGATGTCTAATCCCGAATGACTTGGATCTTTCTAGATCCACATGCACCCCAAGTTCATCAACAATGTATCCCAAATACAAAATTATTTGCATGTCGAATGAGAATTTCTCCAAATTGGCACACAGCTTGTGTTGCCGCGGTGTGTGGAGGACCATATGGGATATGGTGGAAGTGCTCTTCCCAAGTCTAGCTGAAGATCGTAATGTCATCCAAATTGCCACCACTACAAATGAGTTGGTGAATGGCCGCGGGATGTCATCCATTAGCCTCATGAAGGATGAAGGGGCATTCGTCAACCCGAAAATCATGACCAACCATTCGAAAAGGCCCTCCCTTGGATTTGAATCTCAGTCTTCCACATATCGGATGGTTCGATTGGTACCTGTTGATACCCGGACTTCAAGTCGATATTGCTAAAATATTTTACCCTTCTTGAGTTGGTCCGGAAGGTCATCAATCCATGGGATCGGGTACCTATTACGAACAATGATCTTGTTGAGTGCCCGATAATGAATGCAAAGTCTCAAGTCCCATCCTTCTGCAGCCTAGAACAATCGGACTCCCATGAGACGATGAACTGGTTGGATGTGACCTTTCTGCAATAGCTCGAATACGCCTCTTGATTTTAGATCATTCTCGAGGGCCAGTGGTGGTCGATGGAGTCCATTGGGGCGGTAGTGCTACACAGGGGTCAGATCGATGGGGTGCTTGACACGGGTGTAGAGGCACCCACGGTAAGGAGGTTAAGATGTCCTCATACTCCTCCGCGACCTTATCCATCTATTTTTTTTCATGCAAGTGGAGGGCCTTGTCGGAGGTCATGGCCATAGTCATCCACTTCCCGGTGGATCATCGGAAAACAAATTTCCTAGTTTTAGAAATGAGCTTACTGCATTGTTTTCACGATTAACCAAAGAGAGATGGTGGTAGGTGGTGCTATCTACGGTATCTGTCTGAGTTTATTTCCCAAAGGGATGATAATATTGCGGGGTCTAAACTCATACATATCATGTCGCTTCCACAAGAATGGTTGACCTAATAATACATGAAACATCAAGGTAGCAACATCACATAATACCTCATCAGGTAGAAGGGCTTGATCGTAGGGGCGACATTGTCGGTGGCCTTGAATCACAATCACTTAGTGCAACCACCAATGGTGTATGGTTGTGGGTGTCTTGTTGTAGTGCGGCGACAAAGCCAACCAGCTTCATGACCTCTACGAGATAGGGTTCTTTTAACTCTACTATCGACAATGAGGCACCAGCGGGGAACCTTACCCACATCTTGGAATGGAAGAGAGGCTCCACCTCCTCTGGATCTTCTAGTTCCTCATTCTGGATCTTCGTGGTAGTGGCATTGAGCTCTGCATCGATAATTTTCTCCTTCCTGTCATTCCCCTTGTCGGGTTTTGATTCAGATTCGTAGCATGCATCCGATTCAGAAACCTTCAACTTGGCTACCAGTGGCTGCTTGGCCCGACACTCCACTTGTGTTGTGGGTGGAGCTCTTATGGAACTACACCACTTCCCGATGTCTTTTGGCTTGATGGTGTTGTTCTTTGCTTGTGAATGGATTTAGCGGGTTGTCTGGGCTACCACAGCAACTGATCCCTTTGTTTGTGGTTTGGGAGTACCTTTCCGTTAGCGATTTTAGGACAAAGTCTAAACTTCTTGTTTGAACTTACGCTCAATCTTGGCAGCATGTCGGTATGCCACGCAAGCGAGAAATGTCGAGGAACTCCATTTCCTCCCAGATATCTATCACGGACAATGGCGGTACTTTAACACCAAATGTTTCCTGAATCTTTGATACCCAACGCAGTAGGGTATAAACGGTCGTAATCATCATCTTGGATCCCTTTCTTTGCCATAGGTAGTCCATTAATATGTATTTGTCCTCATAGCTCTACGGGATAATATTGTTCCTTGATGGCATCGAAAATAATTCAAGTGGGTGAGGCCGAAGAAACGAAGAGGGTTCTCCACAAACTCTCTTTCAGTAGGTTTCCCACCGGTCCTTGACATGGGGGCATCTTTGAGCAGTGAAAATGTCGTTTCTTGATGGGAAAATTTATGAACAAAGAAATATCCTTTAACAGATTCAACCATCTATCGACATCATCTATTTGTATCAAATATGGGAATGTGGAAGTTTACTTGTACCTTAAAAGGAGTGCAGCACCTCAGTGAAACCACGGATGTCGATGCGTTGCCGGTCGAAATCCGTTGAAGAATCTAGGAAAGTTGTCCATCATTTAGCGTTCCTTTGTTTCTCGAGGGCCTCCTGAGAAAATTTTAATGGGATCTCACGCTGTCATATTTCTTTCTTCCCCCATGGGCAGTCACTGGGGTTTGTGAGGCTGATCTTTTAAAGGTTCAACCAGTTGGTCCCAACTCCTTATACCCCGATCGTTGGGGACATGCAAAGAAGGATCGAGGAAATGCCTTGAGACCGCTCGATACTGCCAGTCAGTTTATGTAGGAACACAATGAAATACAAAATACACATAAACACGAGTCTGTGGAATAAGACTTCATTTCATTGTAACAAATGGCCGAAATATGCTTACAAGCGGAATGTGATAGAAGCTAGCTAAGGTGGCTTATCTCACGAGGAAGGATGTTGGGCGCTACTAAATCCGTGAAGATGATTACAATGAGGCTTTAGGGGCCTTTTACAATGGATGAAATTCCAAAGAGTCATATATACGCGTCCGAAAACCTAACCCTAGGATGAAGCCAAAGTCATGTGGGCCCCCGTTTGGGCAAAGTTAATTTTATCAACTTCAGGGTGCATTAACTACATCTGATCTCCGTTTAGAATGTGATAGCTCGTTGGAAAGGTATCATCGAGGAGATTCATTTAAGGGTCTCAATGTTCCTTGACTATCATTGAGAATCTCTATCTAAAAAACCTTATTGAGCCCCAAAATGGCCCCGGAAGTTAAAACACGCTAAAAATAGTAAATTGTAAAGATTGCCGGCCATTTTGAGCGGTCGGAAAAGGTGGGTGTCCCGCCTATATCCACACTGGATCAATCCTCCCTCAACAGAAGCAATGGTCCCCATAGCGTTGAGTTCCCCTCCATGAGATGAGGGAAACTTCTGCTGAACTTGGTATTTGGTGAGCCATTTGCCTTGTTGAAGGAGTTAGCCTGCTTTGACAACTTGATATAGCGGTATCCTTTGTTTTCGGTGTGCTTGATACGTGTATCCATGATCTGATCAGTTACGGCTTGTTCCATGCAGTCTGGATTTAACTATGATGGTGTGAGTTGCGCCATGTTGGATGTGTCTAGTAGAGGTGGAAAGTAGGGCGAAGGCGGTCCACATTGAACCTTGGGTGCAGACCAAGGGATGGTGGAATGTTGAGATCAAAGGCATTTTCTCCTACAACATTGGTGATGGTGTGCATTTATATCGAGTGGACCCGAAGCTTGCCCGGTGGGGTCCGGCCAGAGCTCCTTTGCAAATCACGACCACACTGTGCATACTTGGAAGTTGTGTGGCGATGTTGATCATAATGGATTTGCTTGTACTTATCATTGGCTCTGTCCAAGATGTCATGAACTTTTTGGCGGATGTGATGAATGTGCTCAATTTGTTTTCCTTATACGCCTCAGACTGGACATGAAGTGAATCTTCCTGAGTAGATACAAATGGCATGGCTATGTCAATGGGGCAGAGTGTTTGGAATCCCAAATACACTTGAAAGTGGCTAGTTGAGCTATGGAGAGCAGGTTGTAGGTATTGTTGTACATAGAGGCTCTACTCATCCCGTAATAAACGTGGATGCTGGGTGTACGCTAACACTGCAGAATGTGTACAATCATCGGTTGACGACCTCACAATAAAGCCATCACGGTTTAGCGGTGGAAGGGCGTGGACTTGGTGAGCTTGGTGTCCAACATGCGACCGGTGGACCAAATATGCTGAACCTACGTCGATGCAGAGATGATAGGCTGTGGGATCCCAAAGTGTACCACACTTTCGTTCAAAGAAGAGTTTAGCGGTGACTTCTGCTGTGATATTCTCCTTACATGCCATCATAATGTCTTGAGAGTGAAGTCGGCGACCACATAGACACAATCATTACCATTCTTAGTAGAAGGAAGGCCGACATGTAATCCATAGAGATGGATTCCCAAAGATTATTGAGAGTAGGGAAATGGAATATAGAGGCCTTGCTTCTTGATGGTCGGTTTAACTTTAATGCATAGCGGTCTGAGAACAGTGTACTTCCCGACATCCTATTGAAGGGTTGACCAATAGAAATACTTTTGCAATCCTGCCACGGTTTTCTCGACCCAAAATGCCCAGCTGACTTCGGTATAGTGTGCCTCCCAAATCATCTTGGCAGCTCGCTTGAAGGAACACAAGATTGTCCCAGGTGACATAGTAGGGTATCCTGGAGGTGAAAATTGGAACTTGCTTTCCCTCAAGAGTGTATTGTATGTGTGAACGAATTCTGGATCACTTGTGTAAACAAGTGGCCAATCGGAAGTCTCATGCCCACAAAGTTGAAACCGCATGGTTAGTTCCATGATAGGGAGTTGGCGAAGGAAGTCTGCAACATTATTAGTGCCGCCTTTTCAATAATGTTAAATGAAACTTTTGCCGGTATGTGGACCACTTCCGATGGCGATGGATTCTGTAACTTCCCTTGTGTCTGTATAGTGCGGTCGATGGTGATTATTGGATGACTGTTTCCTTTCCCCAAAATGTAATGCTTCCATTGCCGACAAGCCTACACAATGGAATACATTTCTTTGTCCTTAAGTGGGATACTTCGGATGTCGAGGAAAGTGTCTCAACGTGATATTGGATGCCCATGTTGAGTAGGTGCCCCAATAGCATAGTCGGGCATCTGTCTCGATCTCAAATGGTTATTTCAAGTCTGGTAATGTGAGCAATAGTGCAGAGCAAAGACGATGCTTAAAATCATCGAATGCCTTCTGTTGAGATTAGGACCAAAATAATTTTGCTTTAGCTCCTCCCTTGGTGATGACTTGAAGCTCAAGGGCAAGTGATATGAGAGAATCCCAACACAAACTGCGGTAGAAATTAGCAAGACACAAAAATATGCGAAGCTCTGTTAGGGTGGTTAGGGCTAGCCAATCGAATATGACTTGGATATTTGCTGGATCGACATGCACCCCCAGCTGATCAATAATGTATCGGATCACGAGATTTGGGTTATACCAAAAGTGAATTTCTCCAAATAGGCACACAACCTATGTGTATTTACCCTTTGATGTTTAGAGGACACATCGAGATATGGTAGAGTTCTCTTCCCAAATTACGGTGAAGATCGAATGTCATCAAATTACAACACTACAAATGAGTTGGTAGATGTTTGGAGGATGTTGTCCATTAGCCTCATGAAGGAGTTCTTGAGGGCGTTACGTCAGCAAAAGGTATGGCCAACCATTCGAAAAGGCCCCTCCTTGGATTTGAATGCGGACTTCCACACATCAGAGGGTTAGATTGAATTTTGGTGATAACCGGACTTCAAGTCGATCTTGCTGAAATATTTTGCCCCTTGAGTTGGTCTAGAAGGTCGTCAATCCATTGGGATTGGGTACCTATTCCTGACAGTGATCTTGTTTAGTGCCAGATAATCAATGCAAAGTCTCCAAGTCCCATCCTTCTTACGCACCAAGACAATGGGCTCCCATGAGTGATAAAGACTTGGTGGATGTGACAACTACGCAATAGCTCCACGAATACGCCTCTTGATTTCGTCATTCTCTAGAATGACGCCGTTAGATGGAGTCCATTGGGCGGTGGGTACTTTTGGGGAATTGGTCGATGGGGTACTTGACTGTGATGTAGAAACACCCTAGCGAGTGGGAAAGATGTCCTCATACTCCTCCATGACCTATCCATCTATTGTTTTAGATGGAATTGGGAGCCTTGTATGGAGGTCATGGCCATAGTATTTTGCTTTCCCTGAGGGAGGATCATCGGGAAAACAAATTTCCTGGTTTTGGGAGATGAGCTTACTGCATTTTCACGGTAACCAAAGAAGATGGTGGTAGGCGGTGCTATCTATGGTATCTATGGGTTTATTGCCCAAAGTGATAATAGCGCCGCAGGCCTGAACTCATACACATCATGTCGCTTCCACACAAGTGCAGTTGGCCTAATAATACATCGAAAAAATCAAGAGGAGCAATGTCAAATAATAACTCATTGGTGAAGGGCTTGATCTTGTAGGAAGGCGACATTTTCGGCCCGGCGGAGGTCAGATCCTTGGTGAAACCACCAGATGGTGTATGGTTGTGGATGTCCTGTGGTTGGCAAATAGCAGCTTCATGACCCTCAGGATGAGGTTCTTTTGGCTCTACTATCGACAATGAACTGCAACCGGGAACCTTTACCCACATCTTGGAATGGAAGAGGCGCTCTGCCTCCCATGGATCTTCTAGTTCCTTCTTATGGATCTTCGTGGTGGAAAAAAATGGCGTTGGGCTCCGCATCAACAATCTGCTTCCCCCTGTCATTCACCTTATGGGAGGTTCTGATTCAGTCGAACATGCATCCGATTGAAGCCTTCAACTCAGCTACCGGTGGCTGCTTGGCCCGACATTCACTTGTTGTGGGTGGAGCTCTTATGGAACTCACCACTTCCGATGTCTTTTTGGCTTCATGGTGTTGTTCTTTGCTTGTGGCTTTGGTAGGTTGTCAAGGGCTACCCATGGCATGGTCCTTTTGTGGTTTGGGAATTACCTTTCCACGTGCCGATTTACGGACAAAGTCTAAACTTCTTACATTTGAACCGCTCGAAATCTTGGCAGCAGCATAACCGGTATGCCACGCAAGTGAGAGAAATAATAGAGGAACTCCATTTCCTCACAGATGTATCTATGTGAACAACGCGATTTAACGCAAATGTTTCTACAGATCTATTATACCCAATTTTTTGTGTAGGGTATGAAACAAATTAGTAATCTCATGCACATCTTGGTCTGTTTGTTTCCGCAAAGTAGTCCATTGTATGTATTTGTCCTCATAGCTCCCACGAGATAATATTGTTTCATGATGAAATACCGGAGAAAGTAAGTGGGTGTGGTTGAGAACAAAGACGGTTCTCCCTCACCCTCTTACTCAATTACTAGGTTTCCCACCAGTCCATGACATGGGGGGCAGCTTTGAAGAGTGCGAAAATAATCTTTTTTCGATCGGAAAACTCATGAACCGAGAAATATCAGCTAACATATTCAACCATATATCTACGATATACGCATCTATTTGGACATCAAATATGGGAATGTGGAAGTTTACTTGTACCTTAAAAATTAGCACCTCGGAGTGAAAGCCACGGATGTCGATGCACCTCGATTCGAAAATCGTTGAAGAATGCGGAACAAATTTGTCCATCATAGCGTTCCTTTTTTTCTCTAGGGCCTCCTTGAGCAACATTTGATAGGATCTCATGCTCCCTCGCCTTTCTTTTCATCCCCCATGGACAACCGTCGGGGTTTGCGAGGTTGATCTCTAGAGTTCAACAGTTCGAGTCCCAACTCATAACCACCAGTCGTTGGGGACATGCAAGAAGGATCGAGAATGAAGCGGACCACTCACGATACCAACGTCCAGATTTATGTAGAACACAATGAAATACAAAAAATACACATAAAGGCAGATATGTGGCGGAAATAAGACTTCATTTCATTAATAACCGATAGTAGAAATATGCTTACAAGCGAATGTAAATAAACTAGCTAAAATTTGGTAGCTTATCTCGAGAAACAGAATGTAAATAAACTAGCTAAGGCGCTGGTAGCTTATCTCTGAGAAGAGATGTGGTTGCTACTCGCATCCATGAGAAGATGATTACAATGAGGCTCTAGAGGCCTTTTTTTACAATAGACAAGAATTCCAAAAGAAATATACATCCAAAAACCTAACCCTAGGAGATGAAGCGCCAAAAGTCATGTGGGCCCCGTTTGGGCAAGTTAGTACATCAACTTCCCGGGGTCGTAAATTTTGCATATGATCTCCGTTTTAGGCGTGTGATAGCTCGTTGGAAAGGTATCATCGAGGAGATTCATTTTGGGGCCTAAATAATGCCTTTGTATATCATTGAGAACCTCTATCTCAAAAAACCTTCATTTAGGCCCCCAAAATGGCCCCGGAAGTTAAAACCTGCTAAAAATAGTAAATTGCCAAAATTGCCAGAAAACTGTTTTGAGCCACTCGGAAAAGGTGGGTGGCCACCGATATCCACCTAGATCATATGATGTGCAGGATTTCTATGTTAAATACCATCCATAATTTGCTTCTCAAAATATAAATGATGTGATCATATTTTCAGTTAAAATGATAGGGTTTATCTTTCAATTTTAATTGAAGAACAAAATCTACATGTTACTTTTAGATTTTTCTTGCAATAATCATGTATAATTATGAGATCGTAGGTTTATGTTTGTGTCTCTGCTTCAGTCATTAAAACCCAAACTGCCAACATATGTTCTAGATTTATTTAGAACAATCTCAAGTTTCATTGCAAGTTTCCCTCTTAGACGTGTGTTGACGGGCGAAATTGACCGTTCGTCAACTGGGAGAGTGGAACCGGTCCGGGGTTGTCTAAATAACCCAAGCCGTTTGGAATGGACCACCCTGACGAGTTTAACGGCTCCGTTGGCCGCCCTAAGGTCTCGTATGGAAAACAACGAGAAATGATTTGAGCTAAGAAATCTAAAGGAAACTAAAAACTAATAAAACAAAGAAAAAGAAATAAACTAATAAAGGAAACTAGACACTAATAAAACAAACTAAACTAACTACACTAATCTAACTAGAAATTACTAACTACTTATATATACAAGATACTAACTATGATTATAATAACTCAATTCAACTACCTAATTATCAACTATGATATTCCTTATTCACCAATATACAATATGGACAAACTACAGATTTAGTTAAACCTGCAAAACTCATGTAATCGCTGCCCTGAGACAGCCAAGGGTCTCTTTTGATTTTTTGTATTTATGAAAGAAACAAAGCTAACTGATATTAGACAATCTAATATATATTACTGAAATTAAACAATGTAATATAAATCTAACTAAACTATCATTTATATTAAACTACTTAACATAAGCAGTAAACATCTAACTAATTGACCTGAAAACGTTCCAAGTCTGCCCTATGTAAGATGACTTCTTAAGCTGGTTGGAGGAAGAAATTCACACCATTTAATCCTTAATCTTCTCGAAAACGATCAGCTGTGCTGCTTCTTGAAGTATGTTACAGGACAAACAAGACATAAAAGAAATCATAACAGTTTTATGATGATAAATTTCTGCAAAAGGGAAACCTATTATGCAGAAAACTTATATAATAATTCAATCTATGAAGAAGACACAACTATCATTCACAAAATGAATCCACAACTGTTATGTTCTTTTATCTCTTTGGAAGCAACAAGATATGTATAACAATAAGAAATTATACCAAATGCATGTGATTTAGATAACAGAGTAATACTAAACCATAGACACAATGATATACAAAACTTGGAACAAAGTGTCGATATATTGAAAAGCAAAAGCTATAACAACGCATCAATTCTGCTCTAGTTTGAATCAACATTACATATCCTTGTTCTTCCAAAACTGATGATGATCAATATTACAAAACCATAGGTTTATATAAGTTTCTCACAAGGTAAAACATCCTTGTGAATAATATCAAACAGTTTACACAATCTGGGACTAATCCCAAAAATCTCTTAAACAAAGTAACTAAAAATGTAAGTGAAATCTTTAAGATATCTTCCAACTTCTCCTCATATCCATAACAAATTCGAATTTTCCTATAATAGACATAAAGATCAAGTTAGAGGAGTATTTTATTGAGAAAGTAATAAAAAAATGACTCTATAGACTTAGCTACAGAATCTTCTGATTCTGTAGCTGGTCTAGAATAGTAAATAGGACCAGATATATAATCAAAATCAAATCAAATCCAATCATCACAAATTACTAATGATTTAAGAAAAATAATCCTTTCAATCAAATCAAATCGAACAGAATACAATCGGGACAGAGTGGGAATACTCTGTTTTCCCAATCGTTATAAAATCAAATCAAATCTTAACAAGACTGTTCCATGGATGCAATTAATGGTGAACCAAATCGTATTAGATACAAAACAATCATTATCGGTTTGCACATGATCCAAATCATTTAATCAATAGACAAAAATGGTCACGATAAACAGGCATAACTCTATCCATAAATCTAGTCATCGACTTTAGATGCTGAATTTCCAACAGTTCATAGATATGGTCATAACTGTCATCGACTAGTTATAGTAACGAATTGATCACTTTTAATTAAAATCAAAATGCGTAAACAGCCTCCATTGTAATCGGATGAAATCATATCAACTCAGGAATCTTTACACAGTCAATGGACAGAGGCATAATAAAATCTACAGATTCATGAACTGAGCATTAATCCAAATCAATTTTCACGGAACTAATTATAGAAACAACATCGTAACCTTAATCAGAATACAATTCGAATAAGTTGCAATCAATGAGAATCAAATCAGTTGTGATTTGGTTATGTATCAACAGAGAAATATGAAATTTGGTCGAATGAAAATGGAACAATTAACCCATTTATTAACCAATTCGAATTACACCATCGACTTTATTCAAAATTCGGGATATCAATCAACAGTCTATTTTTAAAATATTAACAGCTTGTATTATCAAAAGTACATCGATCTAATTTTAAACCATCATATCTATTCGATGATCTATCGAATCAAAACCAAATCCAATCGAATGATAACCAAAAAATAAAACAAACATTATATACAGCGAAGCATGCTTATCTAATAGAGCAAGCGAAATATGTACATAGAGTAATATAAATGAGGAAAATATACCATCACAGCTGCTTGGACTTATGTCAATTTTGAATTGATAATTGCAGTGGCAGACTCGACGTTTTTGAACAGGACTGAACCCGTGGTTCGTTGCTTCTTATCGGAAGGTTGTACCTTTGCATTCTGACCAGTGAGCATTGCCACTTGGTTTTCCAACTCGTAGATCCTGGATTGCAATGTAGGTACATCCAAATAGTATCTTTCAACCCATAACCCACATTGATCACAAGGTGCAGCAACAGGATGAACAGAAAGGGGGTTTTGATGATTCCCCGAGGGTTTCATGGAGTGGCTCAATACCAGGAAAGTCAGGGTTATCTCGCAGACAAGGAGGGAGGTTCCTAACGAAATCGTGAGGCGGTTTACTACACAATCCCTCAGAGTAAGGATATTCTTCAGAGAGAAATCATTCAATGTCTGAATCAGAGTCCTCGCTAACAACGATAGGCTCTGTTTTGGAAGGAAGCTTGTACTTGTTCCTCGCCATGCGAGAGATCAATCTTGCATTTTTCTTGCCCCGAGTATTAACACCAGTCTTCGCTCTAGTCTTTTGGGTTGTAGCTTTAGCAACTTCGGTTTGTTTTGGCACAGACTTAGGCAAACTTGTAGGTGACTCGGGCTTAGGTCTAGGTAATAAAACATTATAAGGCATAGGGGTAGGTTTGCTCTCGGCCACCACGGGCTTATCTACCTGAGGAGGGTTTGACTCCCCAAAACCATTACGGTTGAGAAAATCATTCCAAGAATCACGATGTAACCCTAACTCGTAAACTAAAACCATTTTGATCAACCCAACATGAAAGAGGCTAGTGTCAGCCTGGCTATGCTTGTATCGTTTAGCCATTTTGAACAGACTTCGGTGCAGATAGTGAGGCATACTCAGTTCAAAACCCATGAAAACCATTAATAAACGCAGGTGGAATAAGAAAATAAACCCATACCTGCCTTCACAGGTAATGAAATGTTTGATAATCATCAAGAGGTCATACCAGCGGGGTTTCAACATCTTTGCAGGTAATCCTCTGTCGCATGAGCTCACTGTGCGAGATTGGAACAATAATGTCCATGGGACATCATCTACCTTGCAACTTTTCGACCATTTTTGTCCCTTGGCAGGAAAGCCGGTTGCCAGACTGAGAAAATCTTCAGTAATTTCAAGCTGGACATCTCCCACTTTGGCTCGGCAGCCATCGAACGATAATGCAAATTTTCGAGCCACTGTGAGGTCATAGCCATCAAACTTCCTTATGAAAGCAAGCCACCCGTGTTGTTCTAGGTCGCTACATGCACCACTGAATGTCAACAGTGCTTGGCACCCGTTAGGATCGGCCCTTACGACAGGAGCCATAACCTCTGTACATGGTAGGGTTTACACTGAATGAAACAATGCACAGAGTTGTAAAATGATAGGTTTGATGGCTTCAAAGCTTGAATAGACTGGAATTAACTACATGTGTGCGAAGGTGGTGGGATTACCACCGCCACACACTGTATTAATTGACTGAGTACAGTGTTATCAAAACATAATCGTTTATACCATGCGTATCGTCCAGTAAATAGGTGTGTAATCATATTAACGTGCCAGTCAACCGGAGCAGAACCAATACCATGTGTTATACTCATGCCAAGTGTACAGTTCAATCCAACACCATATCCAATGTGTATCGTGTCAATGAATCGTTCAACACCGAGGTTTAAAATTAATCAATGCCAATACATAGTTTGGAAATATGAATTATTCAATGTAATATCAACTTACCAAACAATAAACCAAGCATCGATTTGTAAAGTCCAATATGATTAATCCATGCACCTTCAAACCATTTCTATTTCTTGAAATGACTTCATCAACTTACCAATGTATTCGTTGCACATTGAAGCGTTTGCATTCCAAAGTCTTGAGAACATTATGATCCAAGATTCCTCATATAATAACTGAGTGAAAAGTCCATAGCATTAAGGATAAAAGCAATAAGACAAAATCCATTACAACTTTCATAAGATCAGAATAAAATCAATAAATTTTATGCCCAAAGGCTTAGCAATCAAACATATCCAAATGCGCAATCAAGGTAATATAATGCTCAAAGACATAAGTTCGAGAAAACCTTTAGTAGTCATGTTATAAAGCCAATGGTCACGTGTTTTTGAAGAAATCGATAAAAGACGACTACAGTCCAAA
>SNQJ01S0035565.1:31180-48634 GCA_010110895.2 Picea sitchensis | reverse complement strand
GATTAGTAATTAGTTAGTTATTTCATTTCTTTTATTCTATTCTTTTAGGACTTTTAGATTGGCTAATGGAGCCATTAAACCCATCGGAACGAGTTACACCAAACGGCTTGGGTTATTTAGACAACCCCGGACTGGACTCGTTCTTCCAGTTGACGGGCGATCATTTTCTCCAGTCAACAAATGGCGCTAGAAGGAGGGCGTGAATACAATTGATGGCATGTGGAGGTTGCAAAACGAGTCCAGTTTAAACTTAATCCAGTTTAAAGATGAACCCTAAGGAGAAAGTAAAATATTTTAACAAAGGTTCCTCACATTAAAAAACTGAATCCCCATTGATTCAATGCCCGCAGAAAACCTTATTGTGGCATATTACACTAAAGCTCTACACAATAATATAGCAATTTTGGTTAAAAGGTCTAAGAAGTCAACGTTACTAGAAGCCTTTGAGGAAGGCGAGCCTAATCAAAAAAGATATTTTGATATTGAAAGATAATCTTAGTAATGAGGCAGAAATAACCCCATCTTCTAAGAAGAAAATATAAATTCTCCCTAGGCCTCCCCAAACCAAAACCCAATCAGAAACCTTAGACTTAAAAAGTTTACAAAAGGTCGTCCAAAAATTATTGAATCAAGTCATAGACTTGAGGAGATTGGATGAAGAAGCATCTTTAAGAAAAGGAAGTTACAAACCTCCTTTCAGAAAACCTTTTCCCCCCAACCGAACGAATCCGACCCCTGAGGGTCTGAATTTTGAAAACTTGCAATACGCTCTGCAGACTATCCTTGAAGCACATGATAACTTAATTCCCCCTGATAATTATGAAGACATGGTTGAATAAGAAATAGTTGAATAAGATGAGTCATCTCCCAATATCTTCAGACATTTTTTCGATAGTATTTTTCAAGCCAATTTTGAAACTATCCATCTTTACAACACCAGAAGCAAACCTCAGAGTAAATCCTCTTCTGAAATAAGTACTAATGTGTCTCTGAAACAATTTAAACAAGATGAAACAAAACAGAATTTAGCAGCCCCAAGTTTAGAGTATGATTTGATTGAAGACCTAAATAAACTTAGAGCTAATATTTCTGTTTACGAACTTTTGAAATTCCCTCTTCTTCTGCCGAAAATGCTTCATAACATCGCATAAAATAGTAAAAACAACATTCTGAACAACAAGAAAATTGCATAAATCAATTCTAAAACAACTCAAAAGGTCCTTGCTAAAACAATACTTGAACCCCCAGATAAAAGGGATCTCACTGAAAAAACTGTATCAAATGTAGATAAAGTAATTTTAGGGACAACGACTAAAAATCAACAGAATTATTTTGTTAATACTCACAAAAATGTCCCACCTTTCTTATTAAATTTCGAAATTTTCAATAGAAATGTACATAATTGCATGGTAGATTCCAGTGCATCATCAAATGTGATGCCCTTATCTGTTTGCCAAAAAATCAATGCTGAAGTTCAACCTTCGAGTCTTAAAATCATTCATCTCGATTAGATGAATGTTAAGGTAATTGGTGAAATAAAGAATGTGCTCGTTAGGCTATGTTATAATCCTAAGGTTCACCAGATTATTGACATCATTGTTGTTGACATCCTCAAGGTCTATGGTTTATTTTTGAGCAGGGATTGGTCCGAGCAACTACATGGGTACATTGCAACAGATTGGTCTCATTTGTGGCTACCATAAAATGGAAATCCAAACAAAATTAGGATTAACCATGAATGTTACCTCAAGCACACTGTGACGGATTTGAATGATGCTAATGAAACATTTAGTGCTTCCACTAATTCACTTGAGATGCAGGGAATGAACACCTTCTTCAGTAACTTCATGGATGAAACCTCCCCCATCACTGATCTAGAACAACAGTCGGAGCTCATGACATGTAACCAGTTAGCAACTTTATCGAATGTGCCAAACACTGCTGACAAAGTTCACATATGGTCACTTTACTTCGATGGATCCAAATCCAAAAAAGGAGCTGGTGTTCCTAGATTAAGCAATTCTGAGGCTGATTTATTGGCTAACGCCGCTTCTAAACTTTTTCCCGTAGAAGGTCTTTCTCCGAATGCATTTTCAATTGAGTTATTGTTCAGACCATCCATCCCAGACAACGTCACTAATTGGAGAGTGTTTGATGATGATCAACATATCATCAAATTATTGCATATGGAGGATACCTTCCAAGGTAAAATTATCGATGAAGTCACTCACGATGAAAACCTCCACAATTTCACGGTAATATCATAATCGAGGTCTCCCGAATCAACATCTGATCTGGTAAATTCTATTCCTAAATCCATGGTAAGGCTAGAGAAGTTTTATGATTTTCATGATAAATTCAGAAAATTGGTAAATTGTAAAACAAACAGTTATTCCTTGACTCATGAGAAATTAAATCTAGGGACTAAAGATAATCCACAATATATCAATCTGGGAATGGGATTCTCTGAGCAAGAGAGGTATGCTTTTATAAAATTGTTTAGGGAATTCAAGGATGTCTTTGCTTGGACATACAATGATTTGGAAACTTTTGACCCTAATATAATACAACATATCATCCCCATGAAACCCCAGACTCAACCTTTTCAGCCGAAGCTGAGAAAGATGCACCCTAAGTTGGAACCAACAGTCAAGAAAGAACTAAATAAATTATTGAATGAAAATATAATCTTCCCAGTAAGACACACACAATGGGTGTCTAATCTGGTTCCTGTAAGGAAGAAAAGTGGCAAAATTTGACTCTGTGTCAAATTTAGGAACTTGAACTGAGCATATGACAAAGACAATTATCCTGTTCCTCCAATGGAACAAATTCTTCAGTAGGTATCTGGTTCTGAAAGACTATCACTGCTAGACGGTTTTTCGAGATACAACCAGGTCCTCATGTCTCCCCCAGACCAGTTAAAAACCACTTTTTGTACCCCATGGGGTACCTACGCCTACAAGAAAATGCCTTTTGGGCTTATAAATGTCGGGGCCACTTTTCAGAGAGAAATGGATATTGATTTCCGTGGTCTCATAAATCAATCTGTAGTGTTCTATCTTGATGATGTTACTATTTTCTCCAAAAACAAGAAAAATCACTTGTCTCACCTTAGGTCTGTCCTAGAATGATGCCGCAAGTACGACATATCTCTCAACCCTAAGAAGTTTATATTTGTAGTGGAACAAGCCAAAATTATCATATTCATAGTATCCAGTGATGGGATGATCATCGATCCCGAAAGAACTCAAGCCATTGCCAAATTTCCTCCCCCCTCCAAAATATCTATGCAATCTTTTTTAGGTCAGATCAATTTTGTTAGAAGGTTTGTCTCGATTTTCTCAGAAATGGTAAGTCCATTGAAAAATTTAATTAAAAAGGATGTTCAGTATCATTGGGGACCACAGGAAAATCAAGCTTTTGATTCCATCAAAAAATCCATAGTGGAGGCCCCTTCCTTGATGAGTCCTAATTTCTCACAAGATTTCACTCTTTACACTTTCGCCTCTGATCGATGTTATGTCGCTGTGTTGACCCAAAAGACTGTTGAAAGAAATGAAATGCCCATTGCCTTTATGAGCTCAGCATTCAAAGGAGTGGAGCTTAACTACCCGACTATAGATCAACACGCTTATGCAGTTTTCAAAGCAGTGAAACATTTCTGATCATATTTGCTGAAATCCAGAACTAAAGTCATTGTGCCTTATCCTGTTGTCAGAAACTTGTTAGTACAAAAGGAATTGGGTGAAAAATGGGAAAAATGGATGACATCGTTACAAGAGTATGACCTTGAAATTACCCCTGCACAAATTTTCATAGGTCAAGGTCTGTGCAAACTAGTGGCTGATTCAGTTGAAGAGAAACAAAGTCAAATTAATTTCTTAACTATAAATCAACGTAGTCAAAATCAGATCTTTTGTACACAAGTTGTTGCTAATTCTTAGTTTGGTGATATTAAGTTTTATCTAACACACGGTTCTTCTCCTCTCCATCTCGACCCAAAAAAGAGAAGAGTATTAAGACTAAGATCTGCACCTTTCCAGCTGGTAAATGGCGTATTATTTTGATTTTTTTTGATAATGTCCTCATGCGTTGTTTGGAAAGAGATGAAGCAAAGAAAGTATTATCTGAACTGCATGTAGGTAAAGCTAGTGGACACTTCGGTGGATACACCACTACTCACAAAGTATTAAGAGATGGGTACTATTCACCCACGTTGTTCAAATATGCCCATGCATTATGTCGTAAATGCATAATCTGCCCAAAGGCTGCTGGATGAGTACAAAAGGAAGAATTCCCTCTGTAGCCTATTTTGGTAGATTCACCTTTTCAGAAGTGGGGTCTTGACATCATAGGGCTAATTAACCCCACTTCCTCACAGCAGCATAAATACATCATTACAACAACAGATTATTTTACCAGATGGTTCGAGGCTGCACCACTAAAAGTGATAAACACTAATTAGGTAATATCTTTCCTTAACTCAAACATCATTACTAGATTCAGTATTACCGAGTGTTTGGTCTTCGATAATGATTCCTAATTTCCATCCCTCGATATGAGTGTTTTTTCTTTAGAAAAAGGGATCAAAATGAAATATTCTACCATCTATTACCCCCAAGGAAACATCTCAGCATAATCGACAAACAAAAACCTGATCAAGATCATCAAGAGGATAGTTTCTGAAAACCACAAGAAATGGCACAACGTGCTTTTTAATGCACTCTGGGCTGATAGGGTGACTCCAAAAACCTCTGTTGGTAATTCTCCTTTCTTTCTCATCTACAAAAGAGAAGCAATTCTCCCTCCTCATGTTCTACTTCCCTCTCTGCAATTATCACATAAAGTTTAGGAAGAGGATTGTCCTCCTCTTGAAAGTCAAATTAATGCTTTGTTGAAACTAGAGGAAGTAAGAGCACAAGAAAAAGAGAGACTGGATCAGCATCAACATATTGTGAAAGGTTGGTTTGATTCACACTCTACTTCAGATAGAAACTTCAAGATAGGAGATTTGGTTCTCAAGTGGGATAAACCTCACAAAGGGAAAGAAGAACACAACAAGTTCCAGAACCTATGGTTGGGGACCTTCGTAATCACTGAAAAACTAGGTCCCAACTCTTTCCGCCTACAGAATTTAGAGGGACAGCCAGACACCTTCCCAGTGAATGGCCAAGCTCTCAAGAGGTATTTTTCATGATAATTCCAGATCCACCTTTTGTACATATTTTCCTGTTTTGATTTATTTTTATTTTTTGATTTTGGTTCTTTTGATTTTGTTTGTTTTCGCTGCTTCCTGGTTAAACTTATGTCTGTGTCACCTTTTAGTTCATCAAGGGAAACCAAAATGTATCATTATGAAGCAACTGTTAAGGTATTTTCAAGAGCAACAATGCTATGAATTTATGGAACGTAGACTGGCTAAAAGAAAAAATTTTGTTCGGAGTAGGTTCCCTGGTCTCACTTTATAATTATGAGCAGACACAACCATCTTTAAATATTTTTACACTGTCCCTGATTTTAAAGAAAGAGAATCAAGTATGCCTTCTTATCCTCGAAAAATTAGTTTCATCAGAAAACTAATTTCATATCATAATGAAGTTTATCAAGGACAAAAGTTAAAGGCTGGAAAATAACAAGTGTTCTAAAGACTGGAATTTTTCAGCATCACCCCGCTCTTCTGAATATCTTTAAATTTATATCAGATTGTAAATAATTTCTCAAGAGTTGTGGAAAGTGTTTGTGAACCTATCGGGATATTGAACAGGTCTACTGGTAATGATTAAATGCATGCATGATGCCAAGACAACTTCGTCGAGGTACTGAACAGGCCTGCTGGTAGTGAAGCAATGTCAGGTTCAAGAAAATTATTAGGTATAAATTTTGATATTGGCCTTAAGTATCCTTCATTTTGAATTGAAATTTCTTGTACAAGGTAGAGGCATCGGAGTGGGTTAATTGACATCCCTTCCGAGGCTATGGATGCTTGCTGGTAGCAGTGGCCCTATCAACAGTATCAAATCCATTGACTTGAACATCGTTTCTCTCGTAGTTAAAATTTGTCACCGGATTTCATTTGAACAGGAAGATATCTGAAGTTGGATTGTGTAATGATTGTTGAGATGCTTGATGTCCTTCAACTATGCTTTGATTTATAATCATTCTAAGCAGTCCTAACATGAACTCATCGGTGACGCAAAGATAACTACTTCTCCCAGAAAGTCACCATTGTTGGCAGCCCTACATTTGTTTTGTGCTTTTAAAGTGACAAATGACAATTCCTGTAGCTTCCTACGCCTCATCTTGTAAATATTGCGATTTTAAGGTGATTAGTCGGTTGTAAAAAATATGTTTTGATTCTTCATTTCATTTTTATTTCGCATTTTCATGCTTGATTCATGACTGTAAGCATGAATCAAGCCAATTGAAACTTAAGTTGCATTTTGTTTTTTATCTAAGGCTTGGTCTCAAGGAGTCAATGGGGTTAATCTTTTTCATTTTAAATGAGATTATCATATACTAATGAAACATCTATGATGAGTTTCTATATGATGGTATGCTTATCTCTTTTAAAACATATACCATTTTTTTTGTTTAATATTTGGTTTATGAAAATGCATCCATATCCTAGCCTTTGCAATATGAGTGTACCCATTTCGTATCATAGGATTTAAACACATTGCGATAGTGTCTTGTATGTCATGTTGGTTGGAAAAAATATTTGACAAGCCACTCATTTCGTGTTAAGAGTCTGATAAGTGGATGTACTAAAATCATTCATGACAAGGAGTTCTTAAACCCCATAGCCGAGACCTCCGTATGTTTGTTTTGATAGCACGAGCTTTCTGTTTATTTTTCTTTTCATGGGATCCGTTCAGACTTATCCCTCCTACCTTTGTCATCTAAAACCACAGTGAACTCTAGTCGCCCTCTGTTTCCATTCATTCAAACCCTTATGGTCCCCGTCGTCTGAGTTGAGCCGAATGGCTCCCAAACTTTGCTACTGTGTGATGACATGGGTGAAGACCTTAAAAGTCAGGGTTGGGTTGTGTTTCTCAGGAAATTCCAGGGTTGTAACTTACAAGTGGACCAAGAGTTCACTCTTACATTCGACGGATACAGAGCCAAAGTGGGAGATATTCAATTGGAAATCATAGAGGAATTTCTGAGTGAGGCAATAGGCCTCCCCCTCACCAGCCAAAAATGGTTTAAAAATTCAAAGTTGGACGAGGTACCATGGAGTCTGTTCATCACCTCCCGAAAAATTCAATTTTGTGACAAAGGTATGCCACTCTCTCTGTTGAAGGATAGATGGCATGGTTTATTGGCAGTGTTAAGGAAATTTATTACTTGTGAAGGCTGCTACGGCCTCGTATTCCTTTACCACATAAGGTTACTCATGCATTTTATCGGTTTCCAATTAAACATGCCATTTTACTTATTAAGGAGCTTGTATAAAATGTCAAAGAGATATAAAAGGCAGAAATTGGATTCCATCTTATTTCAACATGGGTTGATTAAGTTACTGTTAGTCCATCATCTGAAACTACTCGGTGACGCTTGGGATGATTTTGTAACTCGCAATGGATTTGTTACACTAAACCCTATAGAGACTCTGGTGGTTGATAAACCTATTCTAGAGAAGCCACTTTTTTCCTCCAGTGACAGACCAGTTTTCGTGTGTGAAAACCCTTGTGAAAGGGCTACGCCCGATCAATCTATGTGTGAGCAGTAGGATGTCATCTCCAATATTGTTAAGATTCCTAAGTGTGAACAAGTCATCAACCCTAACCTTAACATCAAATCCACAAGTGGAAGCGCTTCCAAATAGTCAAAGAAAAATCGAGACATGCGAGGGTTTAATAACAAAAGGGCAGGGAGACTAATTTCGAGGAGCCTATGAAATAGATCAAAATCTCATGTGAGCTCGATCGATGTCCATGAGAGCTCTGATTCTCAGATTGAAAAATTCCTGGCAGTTGAAGATCCAAATCACTCTAAATCGGATCTCAGTCAAGCTTTTGATTATGTGAATACATTTCCACCGTGTATGAATCAAAACAAGGATTTTCCAGGAATTAAACTCGGTCAAAGGTTGACAGTGAATAGTGGTAGTGTTTTAACACACAATCATGCGCTTCCTCAACCATTTTCCCCTGCTGAAAATTGTGAAGTGTGTTTACATTGGATAGGTCTGTATTACAAAGACGTTCCCATCCTTCAAGAAGAGATCAAGGCTCTTATGGCTCAAAACCACTCATTAACAATTGAAAACCATGAGCTCAAGATCAATGCACAAAGGCAAGGAAAATGCTTGAAAAGGACTGACAATATCATAATAAAAAATGTCAATAGTATAGATGCTGTGATCAACTCTGAGATTTTGTGATCCGATTTTGGTTATCAGTTGAATGGTAAGATTGGTTTTTATCTTATTTTTTCTTTTATTGTTATTTTTCTAAATTAATATAGAGTGATTTAGATTTTTTTTGTCAATAATAAGACCGGCTATAGAATCGAGAGATTCTGTAGCCAAGTCAATTTTCATATAAAATTTGGAAAATGTTAATTAAATAAACATCTAATTTTATTATTTCATCTTCTTTCAGGATAGGATGTATCTTGTGGTGACCTCATAAGATGGATCATTGCTGGACTTAGTTGATTAGTCACCTCTTTTGGCTTATTCTGTAAATCAAAACAAAACTTGTATAATTTTGAAGATACAATTTGATATTGAGTGGATTTTTAGACCCTCTAATTTTGTAACTTTTAGATCCTTTTGAGATATGATCCTATCTTAGAAGATAAGATGCTTAGCTTACCTGAAATATTTAAATACATCTTATTTTGTAATAGAGGACATCTTGGCTGAGAGAAAGAGATGGACAATTAATTCCAGAACTTAATGAAACAACATTCATGCATTTTTGATTTGGCCTCTTGTTTATAATGTTGTCATTTATGTTTTGTCAATGTTGCTACATATATAGATACAATATCTTTAGATTAAATGATATGTGATGTGAAGGATTGTTATATTAAATACCATCCATAATTTGCTTCTCAAAATATAAATGCTGTGATCATATTTTCAGTTAAAACGATAGGGTTTATCTTTCAATTTTAATTGAAGAACGAAATGTACATGTTACTTTCAGATTTATCTTGCAGTAATCATGTATAATTATGAGATCACATGTTTATGTTTGTGACTCCGTTTCAGTCATTAAAACCCAAACTGCAAACATATGTTCTGGATTTATTTAGAACAGTCTTAAGGTTCATTGCAGGTTTCCCTCTTGGACGTGGTAGTTGGACGTTCTCTAATCATGCAGATGCTTGGATACACATCACAAACTCACTAACAGGTTAGCTCATTTATATTTTTCTGTCATTTACTTATCACTGAAACTCGAATGTATGGTTCAACTTTTGACTATCCACACGTTTTTGTTAGTTATTTCATTAGTAATTAGTTAGTTATTTCAACTTTTATTATATTCTTTTAGGAATTTTAGATTGGCTAATGGAGCCATTAAACCCGTCGGAACGAGTTACACCAAACAACTTGGGTTATTTAGACAACCCCGGACCAAACTTGTTCTTCTAGTTGATGGACAGTCATTTTTTCCCGTCAACAAATGTGCAATACAAATTTGTGGGTGTCTGAACATATTTTTGCATGTAATAACACTCACCAGTACGATTTCTATTTCGACATACCTCGCACCATGGTAAAGTGACTTGCTTCAAAGGGCTCGGAGCTCCAAAGGCCAAGTATTCATGGAATAGGGGACAATGTTCCTTGTCATGGCCTTCTGACCTGCATCTGACACACCAAATGTATTCTCTTTTATCTTTTCCCTTTTCTTTCTTCATATCTTCGATCTGCAAAGACAAGCTAGTCAGTTGACTCAAGATCTGAATCATACATGAGCTAGATTCTCCCATAGGGGATGATTCTAGCTTCATGGAAATCTCCATTGCGTCATCCTGCGAAGCAATCTTCTGCTGCATCAGAGGAACTCTTATGTGTGGTAACAGGACAACAATGAACAACTCTTTGTTCAGCTCATCTGGGATCTGAAAATTCAATCAACCTGTTAAGGTATTGAATCTCTAGTTGAATTCCCAGACAGGTTTGGCTATCTTCTTCTTGATCTCTTTCAGCTCTGTAATACATTGTGACTCTGAATTGGGTTTCTTGAACTCTGGAATCAACACATTCTTGATCTCGTTCAACGGCTTAGGCTGTGAAAGTCCTTGGACAAGCTTCATGTACTAGCTTAGTGTGTGATCTTGAAGGGTAGTACTAAACTGGGTTCTTTTAACATCTTTATCAGTGACATTTTTAATATTCCATACAACTTCACACAGAAACCAGTGTTGGTCAGGATCTTCAGATCTATCTCCCCTAAAGATAGGGAGTGTCATCTCATCTGCCATATATATTCCTAGGTTTCCTATCGGAGTATGTGGTGGACTACTAGTAATAGTACTCTGAACGGTTTGGTAACTCTGATTACTCTGATTGCTTAATGCTACTGAACCAACATGAGTATTAATAGTACTTACTTCAATAGTCTGCACAGTTCCTAAGTTTTTGGCTTTTCCTGACGAAGTTCTTCAACTTCCTCTTCCTCTTCCCTAGTGGGTTCTGAATGCTCTTCGTCCGTCAGATCTGCCTCTTCTCCACTACATAAACCCTCATCCCCGTATTTTTGCTTAAATAAGTTCGCAAGATGAGCTTATTTGAACACTCTCCCACTACGTGTATGTCCATCCTCTGTGTCACTATCGTTGTCTGAATTCCTAAACATTATCCTTTTTAAGTCCAATCAATCTACTGTATCTTCAAGATGTTCTTCTCATGCAATATCATATTGATTCTCAACTTCAAAAAATGTAAAACTTTTCCTCTGGGTCCCTTGAAGAAATATCTCTCAGCTTGGCTATATGACTCCACTCTGTCAACAACAAACTCAGTGATGTAGCCTCCAATGGTGATATTAAACCAGTGATATACTGCTCTTGACACGACGTTGTCAACTCTCTTAACCTTTTTGATCAATGTCGATGTCCAAACTACAGGAGGTCTAGATCTAACCTCAAACTGGGTATCTTCCAACCTGGCTAACCACTCATATAGCTCCTAATGGATTACCCCAAAGAATATCTCATGTATATCAGTAAAAATATGTCTCTCCAACCAATCCTCTATACTAAGATTAGGGTTCTTGTTTTGGGCTTCAACGAAGTCCTTTTCTTGATCCTCTATCCACTTTTGAATCTTTGTCTCTGATGGAAACCACCTTGAAATTCCCTCAAGAAGATTCTCGTCCTAACAAAAAAACCATTTGTTGGCATAGGGGTTGACCCAGGGTTCATCTCCAAGAGCGCAACAACAAGCCCTAACTATTGGCCCTTTCATCTACACCTGCGAAGTAGATGCAATCTCACCTGAAGCAGCTATGGGGGGGTTGCAGGACATAGATGTCTACAACCAAGGGAAATGTCAAGTGGATCTAATACTAGAACAATACAACATGCATATATTACTTATCAAATTAGATCTAATTCGCACAAACATAGATTTGATCTAAAACAACAATGCAATAACAATATATCAATGAAAAGAACAAAGCATCAATCACACATAACACAAAATATACGTGGTTCACCCTCTCTATAGGGATACATCCAAAGAACTACGCTTTATAATATATTAATATGAAGCATACAGTTCTAATCTGCACTCTTAGCTAGCAGATATTCTCTCTTCTTCTCTCGATCTCTTCCCTTCCTGAGCACTCAGGTGCAGGACTTGATCTTCGCACCCAACTGAAGATCTTACAATACCAGAAGGCTCTCACTCTTAGCACTTCTCTCTCTCATAGTAATTCTTACTCAATAACAATAACAATCACAATCCCAAAAATTATCTTACCAACACAACTCAGGTCCTCTTGACCTTTATTTATACTTTACAATAGCTCACTGACATCCTTAGGCTGAATCCTAAGTGTAAAAACCCTAGATACCAAAACCCTAGGTGTTGAAAACCCTAGGTCAACTTGACCCACGTTTTTAGGGCTTCACCAGCCTATCTTTCCTTCCTTCTTGCGTGGTGCTCCAAAGCATCTAACGGAGGGTTTTTCCACATGTTGAGTTGTCCATAGTCCTTCTTCCTTGCTGACCTGTCATCCTCGATCTCCTCTTCCAATGACTTGCTTTCTCGGACTTCGGTCCACATTTTCTTCTCTTTTTCTCACTTCGACTCAGTAACAATCACTGTGTCTTCTGTGAAGTTATTGTTTTTCCTTTTCTTCCTTGATCTTTTATTACTTCCATAACCAAGTGCCAAAACCTACCAAGCATCAACTGTGTGCCACAACCTGTATGAAAACAAATGCATCAACTATGCACCAACACCTGTACAACAACAAGTGCATCAACCATGAACCAACACCTGTACCATGTACCTCAACCATCAACCATGTACATCAAACATCAACCATGTGCATAAATCATCAATTGTGTACCAACATATCCAATAATGTGTAAACCAAAATCTCAATCATGCATCATAATCAACCAAGATCATATACCAAGTATATGCCTCAAGTATATTCCAATATCACAAAGATGTTCCTCTAACAATGAACCATAACAACCATATAGAATGTACCAATGATATGTCTCAAGCATAACACCAAAGAATGAACCTCAACCATATTCAACAAATTCCTCAAACAGATACCATATGATATGCCTCAACCATGTACCACAAGATATTCCATAAATCATGTACTAAACAAGTACCAAAACTCTCAAGATGTGCATCAAGCATAAACCATAATCTCCAAAATATCACCAAGTCATGCCACCAATATGAGACATAACATTACCAATATATAATCCTCAAAACTTACACAATGACATATGTCATAACCTGTGACAACCCTGCTGCATAATCATACCTTGCTACAACTTGGAACAAGCATCCCCTTTACTTTACCTCATCCTTGCTACCTCATATTCACCAATAGATAAAATGTTCACTAGATAGATATTCAATGAACTTGTGTGTGATAATGAGAGACTCTTGATGTGTATTTATACTCTTCCATTTAACTGCTTTTCAACCACTTTACCCTTAATTAATTTCTTGTTACAATTGTTTTACTATTTTTCCTAATTTTAGGGTAATAATTGTTTTACCCTTTTTCCTAATTTTAGGGTCATAACTATTTTACCTTTTTTTAATATAATTTTAAGGTCATAATTGTTTTACCCTTTTTCCTAATTCTAGGGTCATAATTTTTTTACACTTTTTCCTCATTTTAGGGTCATAATTGTTTTACCCTTTTTCTTAATTTTAGGGTCAACCTGTACTTTCTTGTTGCAACTACTTTACCCATAATTAGTAAACTCACGATTTATTTTTTACAACTACTTTACCCATAATTAACTTCTTGTTGCAACTACTTTGAATATCAAACTTCTTAAAGAATTTCTAGAGGGTTCTAGAATAATTGACTTCTTGTTGACCTTCTAGGAGTTTCTAGTGTTGTACAACTAAGAAGGGGGGGGGGGGTGAATCAGTTGTTACTGGGCTTAAACAATTATGCTTATTTTAAACTCTTTATATAACATTTAATGATAGTCACACTTATGCAGGGAAGTAAGCAATAGAACATTCAACATCAGTCACACATATGAGATACACAGAGACAGATATTTCCTGAGGAAACCCATACAGGGTAAAAATCTCTTCTTCTTTATATGATAAGTAATATTTACATTCTTTACATTATCATACATATGAGAACCAACTCATAATGAGGCTACAACCTCTGTTTTGCAAGCTGCTACTTGCTGAGAGCACCAAATCTCTGGATTTTCTAGCACCAACTAGAAGGAAGCACCAACTCCCTGGTTTCTCTAGCACCAACTAGAGGGAAGCACCAACTCCCCAGTTTCTCTAGCACCAACTAGAAGGAAGCTACAACTCCCTGTGTTCAAGAACCCACTTGAACCTATGAGGACAACAGTCCTCCCTAGCACCTCCCTACCACCCTAAAATCTAAATCTTTGCTATTAAGACTTATTACAACGATATAAATTTCTTCAATGGCTTASCAGTCTCATCATTGTTCTGCTACACTACGCTGATCTGTCTGCATCAGTGTCTTCTGCAGACTCCTTGCACTTTTTGTTTGTTTTCCTTTTATGCTCTCTGCACCATGTCTCTTCAATGCACCTTTCCCCTTCTGTGCATTTCTGTTGCACTTCTCTGCCTCCTTCTTCACACCTCAATCTCACTCAATGGAAACAACCCTGATCTCTTCTTTGTTCTGCATTCTTATCTCTATGCTCCTTGTGCATGCAATATGCACCAAGATTCTGCATGCTCTCCCCCTCCCACTGTTCTCCACAACAGGGTGTTTACTCGCACTTCTCTCTTCCACAACTATCCCATCTCCTGTGTGCCATGTTGTCTCTCTCTATTCTGCATCTCCTGCTCATTGTCAGTGCTCTGCTTGATCATCATGGTAACTCTTCAGCTTCTCTGGCGGTTTCACCCATGCATCCATCATCACTGGGTGTTATCTTGAGATTCCTTAGCTTCTCTGGTAGTTGAGACTCTTCATCTTCTCTGTCATAGATGAGCTCATCCTCTGGCAGAAACGATCATTTGTTTCTAGCAGTTACACTGTGAAGTGAAATAGTAGCCCTCCGATCTGATTCAAATTCATCTGCACTGTTGAATTGACTTCATTGAATCTTGCGTTCATTTTTCCATTTCACACTTTATCATTTCGACAATCCTGTTGTGTGGCATCTCGACTCTCCAAGTCGCGATCTATGAAACTTCGAAAAAGGAGCTTGCTTCTTCAAGATTTTCTCTACAGCTCTTCGACCATGTGACTACGAGAGGTGACCAAGTGCTTATCCATATAGTGCTTTTGCGATTTCGCTTTTCGACACTTCAACGTTCCTCTGGCGATGAGTTCTTGATGCTCCAAGTCCCGGTATCTGAAGCTTCGAAATGGAGCTTGGTTGCAATAGCTCTGATAATTTTGGTATTTTTCATTTCGGCCTTTCACAATTCTTGTGATGAAGAGTCTCATCACTTGACTCTTCCAATTCCCGATATCCGAAGCTTCGAAATGGAGTCGGATCAACGGTCCACACCCTAGATGATTCAACGGTCCAGATCTCTTCATGATTTTTCACATCGCGATTTTGGCATTATTGATGCGAGTGTTCTTGACAACTCCACCTCCCGGTCTGCGAAACTTGGAAATGGAGTCATCTCAACTTTTTGTCTTTTCGTACTTCGCCACTTCGGGATTCCTGTCGTGAGAGTCCTTGACATCTCCAACTCCCGGTATCCAAACCTTCGGTATGGAGTCTTTGACATTTCATGATTTCACATTTCACGACTTCGGGTTTCGTGACTTCGAGACCCCTGTAGTAAGAGTTCTTGACATCCCCAACTCCCGTTATCCGAAATCCCGGTATCCGAAACTGTCTCCTGCTTTTGGGATTTCGGCGTTTCGCATTTCGCGATTCCAGGACTCCTGTGGTGAAGTGTTTTGACATTTCAACTCTTGGTATCTGAAATTATCTTCCTTCTTCTGGGATTTTGGTGTTTCTCATTTCGCGATTCCAGGACTCCTGATGATGAAGAGTCTTGACTCTTCCAACTCCCGTACCCGAAACTTCAAAATGGAGTTATTTTCCAGTCTGTGAAACTCTTCGTTTATGTGCCTATTTCGGGATTTTGATGTTTCACATTTCGGCGTTTCGACATTCTTTTCATGAGTTGCTTCCTTGACTCCTCCAATGCCCGATATCCGAAACTCCAAAATGAAGTTTATGCTTCTGATCTTTCCATGCAATTATTTCTACGCTGTTGGTCTTCTTTGCTTACCTGTTTGCCATCAAATAAACAAGCACACTCTTGCACTCTTCGTGCACCTCTGCACTATCTCTTTTGAGATTACGTTGTCCCTATTTTTCCATCACTGCATGCTCTGATCTTTCCATCAATGACAAGCATACCTGCCTGTAAACATGCCAACAATCTCCCCCTTTGGCATTGATGGCAACCCTGAACGACTGCGCTAATCTGTTTGGACCTCCAACTGTAGCATTCAGTCCGGACCACTCCTTTTTCTCCCCCTTTGACATCAATGTCAAAGAAAACATGCTACCCCTGAGCTGTTGCAGTAATTTTAGGAGGTATCAGATATTCAATCAATATAAAAATCCCCCTAACAAGATGGACTCTCTTAGGTGTGATACGGGATGGAAGCCAACTTCTGTCAGAGATATTCAAATGGTGTATTGGCTATGGGTTTAGTAAAGATGTCTGCAATTTCTTCTATGGTTGTAATGTAATGGACTTGAACAACCTAATTGGTGACCTGCTCTCTCAGAAAATGATATTTTATGGGAATATGCTTGGTCTTGGAGTGGAATACAGGATTCTTAGACACACTAATGGCACTAGTGTTATCACAATGAATTGGGATTGGTGCAGTGTATTTTACCTCCAAGTCTGCAAGTGTCTAAATTATCCATAATACCTGAGTGAAAGAGGTAGAAGCAACAATGTACTCTACCTCTGTATTCGATAAAGAAATGAAATTTTTCTTTTTACTAAGCCATGCTACTAACGAGTAACCCAGGAAGAATGCTCCTCCACTGGTGCTTTTTCTCTCATCAACACAGTTTGCCCAATCTGCATCTGAATAAGAAGTTAACCGAAAATTCTGATTTCTGGGATACCACAGACCATAAGTCATTATTTCTTTCAAATACCTGAATATCCTTTTGACATCTAGCAAATGACTCTATTTAGGTGCAGACTGATATCTTCCTACCATTCCAACAACATGCATTATGTTTGGGTGAGATGCTATGATGTACAACAGACTGCCTATCATTGACCTATATGAACTTTGATCAACATAAGGTGAGTCATCATCCTTGCTTAATTTGCATCCAGTAACCATAGGTGTGCCCACAAGTTTAAAATCTTCCATTTGAAACCTTTTCAACGTTTCTCTTAGATATTTTTTTGAGAAATGAACATCTGCAAGATACCAGATGTTATCACTCCAAGAAACCCTTTGTGGTTGTAGACCAAAGGTGCTTGTTAACTTCAAGTAAAAATGTTTTTTGTGTTTTGTGTAGACTGATCAGTGGGATAAATCAATTCAAACATGGTATTCAGACAGTCAAGATGATAAACAAATGAACCAGTGCTCTCATGGATTGATAATCAGTAAATAAGCTTAAGTGGGCGAAGAATAAATTGCTCATAAACCAGTACACAATGTAGGGTCTAATAAGCAATGAAGAAACTATTTATCAAGCTATGATCCAAACAATGAGATAACAGTCATTCAAGGCTAGACAACTCAGATAAAAGTACAG
>SNQJ01S0035564.1:52078-65058 GCA_010110895.2 Picea sitchensis | reverse complement strand
TTTTTAGTAACGAGTCGGAAAAGAGCTTAACTAAGACTCGTGTTCTTTCAAATCCAATTTTAACGAGTGTGAAAGGGACAAATCACTCCGCGATCTTTTCAATTTTTAGTAACGATTCGGAAAAGAGCTTAACTAAGACTCGTGTTTTTTGTCTAATCAACATGTCAAGGGGGAGGCCAAGGTTCCCGACCCGACCTTCTATCGAAAGTCAATATCCTGCGGATCACTGACAAAATCTTGGGAAAGCCCAAAGCTCTCCAAGTCGAGGAGGAGAAAGTGTTGATGGAGTACATAGTCTCTGTTATGGTTTGAATAATGTCTCTTAGTGGAATAAACATAGGTGGGGGTATGGGATGTCTTGTCAGGTCATCCTAGTTGAAGGGGACCTTGTCAGAAGGGGGAAGACTTGGAATGTTGATGACGTGACTGGAGGGTGCATCACTCTTTTCAGGGAGAGTCGGTTTGACCATAAAAGGCACCAACATGGTCACTTATTCAATTATAGGTTGAAGAGGATGCATAGTAACAGGGGCAGGAGACGCTTCACCCTCCGTGGAGGGGGTGAGGTCAGAGGAAAATCTCAGCGGTGAGACCGCCGGGATCACTAAAGGTGAAGTGGTGTGATGAGGAATCATGGGTGTCTCAGAGTCCGAAGGGATTTTGGGCGAGCCACACGCCTCTGGTATCTCGACAGTCACTGGGCACAAGCGAGTAAGATGGCTTCCTTCACAAGTCTTGCAAATGAATTTAGGCTTACGTCTGAGACGTTTGGGTTTCTTGATGGGATTGGCTGAGGAAAGAGAGTCATCTCATGTATGATGAATAGGAGTCAGAGACGTGACACGATTATGATCCGGGGTGAAAATGATGGTGCCCCCAATATAATTGGCATAATTTGGAAGCGAGTTGTCGTCATGATTTATAGAGGGTGTTGACTCATCTCCAACGTGACTAGCAGGGGTGGGTGATGGTGCACTAGTGTGGCTTACAGTGGTTGGGATAGTGATAGATTGCGGTATTTGAGTCCAAGGTCCTAAAAAAGATTGATTCTGAAATATTGCAGGCTAGAAAGGATTCTGGTATATTCCTTGTCCTCACCCAGAAACATGGTGATTTATGCCAAGGTGGCCTGAAGAGGTTTGGACGGGCATCATCACTGAGGTCTGCAAATAGCTGAGGTAGGATAAGAATTATTCGAGTGAGGATATATGTTTCCCCCTTGTGAGGGTGTCCCATAAGAAGGGTAGCCCGAATTATAAAATTGATTCTCCCCATATGGAAGACCTGGGGGTACTTGAGGACCTGGTATAGAAAAATTGTTTAAAGGGACCGACATGGAAGATGAAAGATACATGGGCGGGGTGTAATAAGCACCCATCTGAGAACTGGATCCTAAAAAAGAATATCTAGGATTGGATCCATAAGGTGGAAGGTTCCAACCTCCCATGGGAAAACGATTCATATCAAACGAAGAAGTGGGCATGGGAGCGATGGTGCCCCCGGATCCAATGCTAGGATTCATATAAGTAGACCAGGGAAGGGGTTGCACATGGGAAGGCATATAAACATAAAAATGACTAGATACCCAAGGTGCGGATTGAGTGTTGTAATCATGCATACCATTGTAAAAAACAGAAGGGTTTGCCCCCATGAAATGGGGAGGCATCATGGGGGGTGTAGAGATGAATGGAGGATTAAAATGCACTCTGTTATCCATGATAATGAAACCAAAAACCAGAGTCCTAGGGTCAACTAGTAATCAAAGAGCATACTAAAAATTCAAATGGCCAATATGCATGCAAATGGGCTAAAGTGGCTGAGTGGTCTCCCTTGCTAAAGAAGGTATGCCTCGTCCAAGAGGGACCTGAGACTCCCTGCTAAAGTTTGGAGGTAATAGAATCAGTTATAAGGGCCCTCGTAGGCTTAACAACCAGTCGGTCAGACCCCCCCGGAGAGGTAATCCTCCATAAAGTTTGTGTGTTGTCTGACCCCTATCTGACTCAGGATACAAGAAGAATAACCCCTGCAAGTAACCTATGAGAAACCTAAGTCAAGAAACTAATAAACCATTGTATAGCCGATGCACAGGCGAGCAGTTGTAAGTCTGGATCACTGTATGGGCAGGGTAGCAAAGCCTGAAAACTTGAAAGCACTGCCTCTCACAAAGGTATGGGCACTAGAAATATCCCCAAATACGAATAAATCCATAAAAATATCTTTGATGCTAGGTGAGTATCCAGGGGTTATCCCTTCAACTAACTTTGTGTGACCTTGTGATTAACGTCGGTGTGAGCGGAGCCTCCTGATATTACCAATTATACAATGGATTTCTCAACTCCCTATCTAAGATACATAAGTTTATTTAATTGCCTTGGAGAAGTTTACTCACAAAATCCTATTCCAAGGCACTAAATCCTAGGCTAGTTTGTGCACCCTAAAAACTGAAATCGTGACTAATCAATTTTAGTTTAAAGCGTAAATTTTATTGGTCATGATTACTCAAAGAGGTATGGAAATGAAACTCATGGTGTTATGACTCTGCATGAAAATAAAAATAGATATAATGCAAAGCCTAACTTTAACTTTTTAGTGAATGATATCCTAAATAAAAACAGTGCAATCTTCAATTTTAACGCTACAACTCAGAAGTAAAATGCAATCTTTAGCTAAATGTGCTAAGCTAATGATAAAGATTCAAAGACAAAAATGCCAACCAATGCAAAATGCCTATTTTTTTTGTATTTTCAATGTATTTAAAAAGAAAATGCATGGACAGATAAGCGACTTGATATATAACTTATACTGTGTATAAAAGCAATCACTCGAGTAGAATACCAAGCAACTAAGCAGACAACCCAACTACCAAGGACAAATCAAAAACGAAAAAAAAGAGAAATATGTCGCCCAAAAATTCAACTCCAAAAAGGTTTCCTGTCATCCCAGATAATCGCAACAGGTACCATAGAGACCTAAGAAGGCTCAATAATCCTCAAAACCTACCCATAAGTCACTAAACCAAGAAAACAAGCAAGGTGGAAGTGGTATACGCTCTTGTTCAAGAGAAAAGGGCATATATATGCCTCTTGTAGTGGGACAACAAGCGTATACATGCAGCTATCAGGGAAAAAAGGGCGTATATCTTTTAAAACAAGGCTAGGCAAGGTTAAAAGGATAAAAACTCAGACCCAGAGTGAACAAACTCTACCCAATTTTAATATGACAAGAAATACAAAGGCAAAAGAGCAATGTAAGAAGGAAAAATACTTCAACCCTTAGAAGGAAGATCTTTCCCCAAGGGAGTCGCCATTTCTATTACAAGGGAAAAACTCTCTATGGCCAAGGGTAAACCACAAAAGATAGGTATGACTATAGAAATCAACTCAATTCCAACATGTGCTATATAAACTAATGTGCAATACGAGGAAGAAGCTTACCTCAATCCAATCGTTTGATGTCATTCCATCGTTGACCACTTTGACCCGAAGCTTTACACCTGCAAGAAGTTCTCAACAAACAAGCGATGCAAGTATATAGTGACAGTATATAAAATGAGTTATCACATCAGATAGCACAATCCATTAATAAACATTACAAACATGCCCATGGATAATAATCATATATTTGCAAGATATTGATAGGACAGGAAAGGAGTATTTCTATTAATAATTGATCAATAGAAGTATCAACATTACAGACTTCCATGTCGACACGGTTTGAAACCAAGAAACCAAGTTCCTTCTAACTGGGTCTCTACCACTTCAATCCTCCAACTTAGGGTGCATCTTTCTCAGCTTCTCCTAAAAAGGTTGAGTCTGGGGTTTCATGGGGATGATATGTTGTATTATATTAGGGTCAAAAGTTTTCTAATCATCATATGTCCAGGCAAAGACATCCTTGAATTCTTTAAACAATTTTATAAAAGAGGATCATTCTTGCTCGGATCATCCCATTCCCAGATTGATATATTTTGGATTATCTTTAGTCCCTAGATTTACCATTTCATGAGTCAAGGAAGAACTGTTTGTTTTACAATTTACCGACTTTCTGAATTTATCATGCAAATCATAAAGCGTCTCTAGTATTACCACGGATTTAGGAATAGAGTTTACCAGATCAGATGTCGATTCGGGAGACCTAGGCTCTTATATTACTGTGAAATTGTGGATATTTTCATCGTGAGTGCCTTCATCAATAATTGCACCTTTGAAGGTGTCCTCAATATGCAAAAAGTTGATGATCTTCTGATCATCATCAAACACTCTCCAATTAGTGATGTTGTCTGGGATCGATGGTCTGAACAATAGCTCAATCGAAAATGCATTCGAAGAAAGACCTTCTGCGGCCAAAAGTTTAGAAGCGATGTTAGCCAATAAATCAGCCTCAGAATTGCTTAATCTAGGAATGGAATTGATGTTAAATGCAGAAAAATTGTGCATTAGATTCCATATCTCAGTTTGGTAACTTTTCAGGTGTGGTGATAGGCAATGTATGGATTTATTACCTGCCTGACCGCAATTTCCGAATCACCGAATACCATTAATTTCTTTGCGTCCATATCTGTAGCTTCCTTGCAAAAGTGCCTCGTATTCAGCGGTGTTGTTGGTGAATTCAAACTCTAATCGACAGGAAATAAAAATTTTATTACCTGTTAGGTCGATGAGTACACATCCTGCACCAGCTCCTTCTTTGGATTTGGATCCATCGAAATAAAGTGACCATATCTAAGCTTCGTCAGTAGTGTTTGGCACATTCAGTAAAGCTACTAATTGAGGACATGTCATGAGCTCTGACTGTCATTCTGGATCGATGATGGGGGAGGTTTCGGCCATGAAGTTACCAAAGAAGGTGTTCATTCCCTGCATTTCAAGTGAATTAGTGGAAGAAGTAAATGGTTCATTAGCATCATTCACATCTGTCACGGTGTGCTTGAGGTAACATTCATGGTTAATCCTAATTTTGTTTGGATTTCCATTTTCTGGCAGCCATAAATGAAACCAATCTATTGCAAAGTAACCATGTAGTTTCTCGGACCAATCCCTACTCAAAAATAAACCATAGACTTTGGGGATGTCAACAACAATGATGTCAATAATATGGTGAACTTTAGGATTAGAAGATAACCTAACGAGCACATTCTTTAGTTCACCAATTACCTTAACATTCGCCTAATCGAGCTGAATGATTTTAAGACTAGAAGGCTAAACTTCAGCGTTGATTTTTTGGCAAACGGACAAGGGAATCACATTTGATGATGCACTGGAATCTACCATGCAATTATGTACATTTCTATTGAAAATTTCAAAAGTTAACAAGAAAGGTGGGACATTTTTGTGAGTATTAACAGCAAAATTCTATTGATTTTTAGCTATTGTCCCTGAAATTACTTTATCTACATTTGATATAATTTTTTCAGTGAGATCCCTTTTATCTGGGGGTTCAGGTGTTGTTTTAGCAGGGGTCTTTTGAGCTATTTTAGAACTGATTTATGCAATTTTCTTACTATTCAGATTGTTTTTTTTACTATTTTCTACGATGTTCTGAAGCATTTTCTATAGAAGAAGAGGGAATTTCAAAAGTTCGTAAACAAAAATATTAGCCCTAAGTTTCTTTAGGTATTCAATCAAATCATACTCTAAAAATGGGGTTGCTAAATTCTGTTTTTTTTTCAGCTTGTTTCAATTGTTTCGGAGGCACATTAGTACTTATTTCGGAAGAGGGTTTTCTCTGTGGTTTGCTTCTGGTGTTGTAAGGATCGACAGTTTCAAAATTGGCTTGAAAAATACTATCGGAAAAATGTCTGAAGACATTGGGAGATGACTCCTCTTCTTCAGCTACTTCTTCTTCAACCACATCTTCAGAATTCTTAGCGGGAACTAATTTATCATATGCTTCAAGGATAGTTTGCAGAGCGTATTGTAAGCTTTCAAAATTCAGACCCTTTGGGGTCAGATTCGGTCATTTGGGGGGAAAAGGTTTTCTGAAAGGAGGTTTATAACTTCCTTTGCTCGAGGATGCGTCTTCAGCCGATCTCCTCAATTCTACGACTTGACTCAATAATTTTTGGACGACCTTTTGTAAACTTTCCAAGTCTGGGATTTCTGATTGGGTTTTGGTTTAGGGAGGCCTAGTAAGAATTTCTATTTTCTTCTTAGAAGATGGGTTTATTTCTGCCTCATTACTAAGATTATATTTCAAGCTCAAAATATCTTTTTCGATTTGTCTTGCCTCCTCTAAGGATTCCAGTAATGTATACTTAATATACCTATTAACCCAAATTGTTATATTATTGTGTAGATATTTAGTGTAATATTCCACAATAAGGCTTTTTGCGGGCATTGAATCAACGGGGATTTGATTTTTTAACATGAGGAACCTTTGGTTAAAATCTTTTACTTTCTCCTTAGGGTTCATATTTAAGCTAGAGAGTTCCATGACTAAGATTTCAGGAGATTTATCATCTCCTAACTTCTCTAGGAAACAGGTTTCGAATCTGTCCCAAGATACAATGGTGTGAGGTTGTTGGGCGAAATACCATGTAGAGGCATTTCCTCAAACATGTAAGGAAAAAGTCTACATAATACATCTTCATGTTCTACACTTTGGAGTCTAATGGCTAGCATGAATTTCTTTATGTGATCCTCAATGATTTGCTTAGAATCTGGTTTGAACTTAGGTAACCATTTCTCCAGGTGTTTTGGTAAAGGGTGTTGGGGTCTAGGTACAACCACAACATCTTGATTGATCCATGTTCTGGCGAGATTGTTTTGGTTTGCCATGGGTGTAGGTGGTGGCGAAGGCTGAGATGGTTTAGAGGAAGAACTGCCTTCATCAAATGACTCACCTCCTGAAGAGGATGGAGACAAATGAGGTGGGGAGGGTAGAATACCTTATCCTCTGGCTCCAAGAAAAGGTGTATCGGTAGGATTGATAGTATCGTCTCCTAGAGGGTTTGAAAGAAAACCATTTCCTTCAAGTTGTTCTCTGATATCAGAGAAATATAAAGGTTGATTCAGTGGCCTACCAGGTTGTCTTATACAGGCCAAATCATCGTGTGTCCTTAAAAGTGACTGACGACCAATTTCTTGTACGTCAGACCCTTGAGGGTTTGGTGTTACTAACTCAATGGGAATCTGGGAATTTTCATTTGAGGTAGTTGTTGTTTCAGAAGTAACATTGTTGTCATAATGACTTTGTGTTACTATATCGGAGTAAGTGTGTGTGGGAGAAGTCTTGCGACTTCCACGTGCCATCAATTGTATTCAGACCCTCCTTCTAGCGCTATTTGTTGGCGGGCGAAATTGACCGTCCGTCAACTCAAAGAACGAGTCTGGTATGGGGTTGTCTAAATAACCCAATTCGTTTGGTGTAACTCGTTCCGATGAATTTAATGCCTCCATTAGACAATCTAAAAGTCCTAAAAGAAACAAATAAAATAAATGAAATAACTAACTAATTACTAAGCACTATATATATGTACATATGTATAATGTAACTGTTGTAGATATATTTAAGAAAAATATATACAAATCTTACTTATATACATGATTTACAAACTGCAAGTTTTAATCGAAAATTACGAAAATCAATGTGAAAAATGATTGCTTCTAAGAAGCAGATAAAGAAATCACATAAAAATAATTTATTTTTTTCTTTATAAAACTAAACTAATATGGAAAAAATACAATGAAACATAAACGTGTGGATAGTCAAAAGTTGAACCATACAATCTAGTTTTAGTGATAAGTAAATGATAGAAAAATACAAAGGAGCTAACCTATTAGTGAGTTAGTGATGTGTATCCAAGCATTTGCATGACTGGAGAACATCCAACTGCCCCGTCCAAGAGATAAATCTACAAGGAACCTTGTGACTGTTCTAAATAAATTTTAAAACCTGTATTAGCATCTTAGGTTTCAATGACAGAAGAGGAAACACAAACATAAACCTGTGATCTCATAATTGCACATGATTACAGTAAGATAAATCTGAAAGTAATCAATGCATTTCATCATCCAATTAAAACTCAAAGATAAATCCTATCAATTTAACTAGAGATATGATCACAACATATATATTTTGAGAAGCAAATTATAGATGGTATTTATAATATAACATCCTACACATCACAAATCATTTAATCTAAAGATATCAGACCTATACATGTAGCAGGATTAACAAAACATAAATGACAACATTATAAACAAAAGGCTAAAGCCAAAATGCATAAATGTTGTTTCATTAAGTTCTGGAATCACTAGTCCATCTCTTGCTCTCAACCAAGAGGATTTCATTAGAAAAATATGTAGTATTTAAAGATTTCATGTAAGCTAAACATCCTATGTTGTAAGATAGGATTAGATCTCAAAATGATCTAAAAGTTACAAAGATAGAGGGTCTAAAAACCACTCAATATCAAACTACATCTTCAAAATTATGAAAGTTTTGTTTTGATTTACAAAATAAGCCAAAAGAGATGGCTAATTAACTAAGTCCAGCATGCTCCATATTATGAGATCACCACAAGATACATCCTATCCTAAAATAAAAATGAAATAAGAAAATTAGATGTTTATTTAACTAACATTTTCCAAATTTTATATCAGAATTGACTTGGATACAAAATCTCACGATTTTGTAGCCAGTGTTATTATTAGAAACAAAAATCCAAATCAATCTAGATTGATTAGAAAAATAACAATAAAAACACAATTAAGATACAAAAACAATCTTACCATTCAACTGATAACAAAAAATTGAATTACAATATCTCAGAGTTGATCACAGCCTTCACACTGTCAGTGTTTTTAATTATGATATTGCATGTCCTTTTCAAACATTTTCCTTATCTTTCTGCATTGATCTTGAGCTCATGGTTTTCATTTGTCAATGAGTCATTTTGAGCCATAAGAGCCTTGATCTTTGCTTGAAGGACAGGGATATCTGTGTAATACTGACCTATCCAATGTAAACAAACTTCACAATGTACAGCAGGGGAAATTGGTTGAGAAAGAGCGTGGCTATGTGTTAAAACACTACCACTGTCCACTGTCGGCCTTTGACCGATTTTGATTCATGTAAATTCCTTGTTGTCTTTCAAACATGGTGGGAGATTATCCACATAATCAAATGGTTGATCTGGTTTAGATAAATTCAGATATTCTTGTGCTAGAAACCTCTCGATCTCGGAATCAGAATCTTCATAGATATCGATCGAATCAATCAAGCTCACATGAGCTTTGGATTTATTTCACAAACTCCTTGAAACGAGTTGGACATGCCTCTTTTTACCAAACCCTATCTCTTGATTTTTCTTTGACTGTTTGCGTGAATGTTTGTTGTTGGTTTTTGCAGTGGGATTAGGGAAAACGATTTGTTCACGCTCAGAAGTTTTAATAAGCCTAGAACTAGCATCTTGTTTCTCACACAAAGGTTTATCAGGCAATTCCATTTCACAAGCGTTTTCACACAAGAAATATGGCCTGTCACTGGACGGAATAAGAGGCTTCTCTATCATCATCTTATCCATTATAGGAGTCTCTAGAGGATTTGTTGTAATGAAACCATTACGGGCTACAAAACTGTCCCAATATTCACCGAGCATTTTCAAATGATGAACTACCAATAATTTAATCATCCCATCGTGAAAAAGGCTTGAATCCAAGCTTTGTTTCTTATACCTCTTTTCCATTTTATACAAACTTCTTAATAAGTAAAATGGCATGTTTAATTGGAAATCGATAAAATGCATGAGCAGTCTTATGTGGTAAATGAACACCAAGCCAAAATGGCCTTCACAGGTGGCAAATTGTCTTAAAACTTCCAAAAACCCATGCCATCTAACCTTGAGTAAGGAGATCGGAATACCTTTGTCACAACATTGAATTTCTCGAGAGGTGACAAACAGACTCCATGGTACCTCATCCAACTTTGAGTTTTTAAAACATTTTTGAACTGTGAGAGGGAGGCCTGTTGCTTCACTCAGAAATTTTTTGATGATCTCCAACTGGAAATCACCCACCTTGGCTCTGCATCCATCAAATGTGAGGGAGAAATCTTTGGCCACTTGCGAGTTATAACCCTGGAATTTCTTTATGAACACATCCCATCCTAGACTCTTCAGATCCTCACTCGCATCATCATACAACAACAAAGTTTGGGAGCCATTTGGCTCAACTCGGACGACAAGGGCCATAAGGGTTTGAACAAACAGTCACAAAGGCGACTAGAACTCACTGTGGAATTAAGAGGTAGCAGCAATAGAGGAAATTCTAAGCCAAAAACAAAGGAGTAAAATTAGCAGTTACCCTAGCGCATCCATAATGTGAGCATAAGGGGTAACAAGCCATGAAAATCAAGTGTTTCAAGTAATGAGTTCTCTGACTACAAAACATAACTCAAGACCCTAACTTGTAATGAGGAATCTGTCGATTCAAAATGACAACCGAAACGAAGTACAGGGTACATTCCAGGTGTGTTTAGCTTCCATCATATGTAATGGGTGAAGTCGATTTGCAAACATTAGGAGAAGATGTGGTTTACAAGCCAAAAGCATATCGAAAAACTAAAATCAAAATTGATTTTCCCAGAATTTTAAATGAAACAAGCCTATAGTCCATTTGACAATCGATTCTTGGTACACAAAGCATCCAAGATGTATCTTTCAATCCAAGAACAACTCAAAATAACTATTTGATTGATATATGATAGGCTTAGAAAAATAATTAAAATGAAATAGATGTAAGCCCATTGATCTTTAAAAACCAAGCCTTGGATAGAATTATAATGCAAAATCAAATTTTCATGCTTGATTCATGCTTGCAGTCATGAATCAAGCATGAAAATGCAAGATAAAAGTAAAACAGGAGTAATCTAATATCTTTTATCATAACCCAACAATCACCCTCAAATATCGATGTTTAGGGGATAAGGTGATGGCAGCTAAAAGAATTGTCAGTTGTCACTTTAAAAGTAAAAATTATGTAGGGTTGCCAGCACAACTATGTGCCTTCATTCATTTCCCAACGTTTTTACTTTAATATCTTTGCATTTTTCTGAGGATATCACAACTTTGTGACTTCATTCATTGCCCAACGTTTTTACTTTAATATCTTTGTGTTTTATCCTTATTGTTCTCTGCGATTTTTAATGAATTGTCTAGGCATTGGGCGTATCTACCCATCTCCTTCTTCTGCATTTTCATTGAGGAATCTGCCCATCTCTTTCCTCTTGGTTCCTCTGTGTGTTACCCAAAGCTTGAGTGCATTTTTTTTTTACCTTCTCCCCATGATGGTTTTGGAGTGATTAACCCCTACATTTTGATTGGAGTGATTAACCCCTGCGGTTTTTATTGGAGTGATTAACCCCCGCATTTTTTATTGTAGTGATTAACCATTGTTTTTTCTCCATCCCGAATAGTGCTTGACTGTTAGCATCTTCCCTAGGCATGAAAACGATTTTTAGATTGGGTTTTCACTATCCTGAAATGATGCTTGACTATTAGCAACTATCTCTAGCCTTGGAGTATGATTTAATCATGTTCTCACTATCCTAGAAATATGTAAAGACTGCCAACAAGTCTGTACCCCCAACCAATTGAAGATATTGCCCAGTAGCGAATCTTGTCGACCAGATTTAGTATTTTAATGCCAGTGATATTAATAAGCATTGTCAGTCTTAATAACTGACAGTGCTGATGATGGAGCTCGCCTTCCAATAAAATATTGACAATTATTACTAATGAGGAGCCAAGAATGCAAAAATTAGATTTTTCTTATGATTTTCGACAGCCTTCTTTAATCTAAGCCAAGGTGAAATATTTTGTTATTTTAATAGGGTGTTGATGAGAAGGACACCTTAGAATGTGAGACTTATTACTAGATGTTCTTAAAGTCACTACACCACACATTCCTTTTACTTGAGAATGACTTCTAGTACTTGTAATAACAAATTATATCAGCATTAGGGTTGTTCTCATTAAAATTTATGTAATAACAAATTTAATTGACTAAACATTTCATTTGGAAATTTTTATAATAGTCATTTTACTTTAATGATTTTCATTTAGTGCCAAGAATGAGTCATAATGAATACATAATGTGCCTTGTGCATTTAATATTCACAAGGAGTTGCACAAGTTGTGCAACTTTGATTAAGATAGAAAATGATTTTTATGCACGCCATGTTGTTTCTCTACACCAACGTCACATAGACAGTGATATATCATTACACCTTGTTGATAAAATGGGGATTACTTTTGTGCAAAATAACCTTACTTCCTTTATGTGTAAATGTTACATCATCTTATTTAATAAGAGTATTGTGCAAATTGAGAAATTGACTAGTACACTTAGACGCCATTACTTTGACACCTTGCAACCTTTAAAATTATTGGTATAAGACAATTTTATAACTTATTGGTATATTAGGTTAAGGAGCATAGGCTTTATTCTTGTTTCTAAATGATTAAATAATTATGTTGAATTAATTGCGTAGGTGAATATTACAATGTTTTGTTTGGCGTCTGAGAAATTGTTAGCGACTGCAAAATCGTAGTATATTACTTGCGCATGAATTTTGATGAATGATGTAGGATGGGTCATATGATTAGATTTATTTTTCGCCATGAATAAAATTGATGATTTACCCTGTGCCATGGATTATGTTGATGATTAAGTAATTAGGTTGCTTTGCGCTATGTAATAATGATGATTCCTAAATGATTATGCTTTGGATTACTCACACGCATTGTAACAATGTTGATGTATGATTTCCTAAGTGCTTAGATTACTTTCATGCATTGTAATGATGTTGATTTATGTTTAATTCAATATTCAGATAATGTGCACACCTTGGAAATAATGTTGATTTATGGTTGAATTTAGTAATTGATTAATTGTGTGCCTTGAAAATAAAATAAAGTTGATTACATTGTGCCTTAACTTATGTCATTGTACGATTGATTTAGTAATTAAATTCTCTTG
>SNQJ01S0035564.1:41440-52028 GCA_010110895.2 Picea sitchensis | reverse complement strand
ATGTCTTATGTTCAATGATTTATGATGTTGTCTATGCTTATTTCTACATAAGTAATCATTTAAAATGTGTTGCAAATTGATCATGTTGCATTAAACACATAACATTTCACTTGCAAATTAATTTAATCAAGTTTATCAAGTCTTCGTCATATTTTTAGATGACTTCTTCAACCACATCTTCGGAATTCTTAGGGGGAACTAATTTATCATGTGCTTCAAGGATAGTTTGTAGAGCATATTGTAAGCTTTCAAAATTCAAAACCTTTGGAGTCAGATTCGGTCATTTGGGGGAAAAGGTTTTCTGAAAGGAGGTTTATAACTTCCTTTTCTTGAGGATGCTTCTTCAGCCGATCTCCTCAATTATACAACTTGATTCGATAATTTTTGGACGACCTTTTGTAAAATTTCCAAGTCTAGGGTTTTTGATTGGGCTTTGGTTTAGGGAGGCCTAGTAAGAATTTCTATTTTCTTCTTAGAAGATGGGGTTATTTCTGCCTCATTACTAAGATTATATTTCAAGCTCAAAATATCTTTTTCAATTTGGCTTGCCTCCTCGAAGGCTTCCAGTAACGTAGACTTATTAGACCTGTTAACACAAATTGTTATATTATTGTGTAGATATTTAGTGTAATATTCCACAATAAGGCTTTTTGTGAGCATTGAATCAACGGGGATTCGATTTTTTAAAATGAGGAACCTTTGGTTAAAATCTTTTACTTTCTCGTTAGGGTTCATCTTTAAGCTAGAGATTTCCATGACTAAAATTTCGGGAGATTTATCATCTCCTAAATTCTCTAGGAAACAGGTTTTGAATCTATCCCAAGATACAATGGTGTGAGTTTGTTGGGAAAAATACCATGTAGAGGCATTTCCCTCAAACATGTAAGGAAAAAGTCTACATAATACATCTTCATGTTCTACACTTTGGAGTCTAATGGCTAGCATGAATTTCTTTATGTGATCCTTAACGATTTTCTTAGAATCTGGATTGAACTTAGGTAACCATTTCTCTGGGTGTTTTGGTAAAGGGTGTTGGGGTCCAGGTACAACCATGACATCTTGATCGAGCCATGGTCTGGCGAGATTGTTTTGGTTTATCATGGGTGTAGGTGGTGGCGAAGGCTGAGATGGTTTAGATGAAGAACTGCCTTCATCAAATGACTCACCTCCTGAAGAGGATGGAGACAAATGAGGTGGGGAGGGTAGAATACCTGATCCTCCGGCTCCAAGAATAGGTGTATCAGTAGGATTGATAGTATCATCTCCTAGAGGGTTTGAAAGTAGACCAGTGCCTTCAATTTTTTCTCTGATATCAGAGAAATCTAAAGTTTGATTCAGTGGCCTACCAGGTTGTCTTGTACAAGCAAAAGAACTGTGTGTCCTTAAAAGTGACTGACGACCAATTTCTTGTACGTCGGACCCTTGAGGGTTTGGTGTTATTAGCTCAACGGGAATCTGATAAATTTTGTTCAAGGTAGTTTTTGTTTCAGAAGTAACGTTGTTGTCATAATGACTCTGTGTTACTATATGGGAGTGAGTGTGTGTGGGAGGAGTCTTGCGACTTCCACATGCCATCAATTGTATTCAGACCCTCCTTCTAGCGCCATTTGTTGGTGGGCGAAATTGACCATCCGTCAACTGGAAGAATGAGTCTTGTCTGGGGTTGTCTAAATAACCCAATTCGTTTGGTGTAACTCGTTCTGACGAGTTTAATGGCTCCGTTAGACAATCTAAAATTCCTAAAAGAAACAAATAAAATAAATGAAATAACTAACTAATTACTAAGCACTATATATATATGTACATATGTATAATGTAACTGTTGTAGATATATTTAAGAAAAATATATACAAATCTTACTTATGTACATGATTTACAAACTGCAAGTTTTAATCAAAACTTACGAAAATCAATGTGAAAAATGATTGCTTCTAAGAAGCAGATAAAGAAATCACATAAAAATAATTTCTTTATTTCTTTATAAATCTAAGATGATATGGAAAAAATACAATGAAACATAAACGTGTGGATAGTCAAAAGTTGAACCATACATTCTAGTTTCAGTGATAAGTAAATGATAGAAAAATACAAAGGAGCTAACCTGTTAGTGAGTTAGTGATGTGTATCCAAGCATTTGCATGAGTGGAGAACATCCAATTGCCCTGTCCAAGAGATAAATCTACAAGGAACCTTGTGACTGTTCTAAATAAATTTTAAAACCTGTATTAGCATCTTAGGTTTCAATGACAGAAGAGGAAACACAAACATAAACCTGTGATCTCATAATTGCACACGATTACAATAAGATAAATCTGAAAGTAATCACTGCATTTCATCATCCGATTAAAACTCAAAGATACATCCTATCAATTTAACTAGAGATATGATCACAACACATATATTTTGAGAAGCAAATTATAGATGGTATTTATAATATAACATCCTGCACATCACAAATCATTTAATCTAAAGATATCAGACCTATACATGTAGCAGGATTAACAAAACATAAATGACAACATTATAAACAAAAGGCTAAAGGCAAAATGCATAAATGTTGTTTCATTAAGTTCTAGAATCACTAGTCCATCTCTTGCTCTCAGCCAAGAGGATTTCATTACAAAAATATGTAGTATTTAAAGAGTTCATGTAAGCTAAACATCCTATGTTGTAAGATAGGATCAGATCTCAAAAGGATCTAAAAGTTACAAAGATAGAGGGTCTAAAAACCACTCAATATCAAACTACATCTTTAAAATTATGAAAGTTTTGTTTTGATTTACAAAATAAGCCAAAAGAGATGGCTAATTAACTAAGTCCAGCATGCTCCATATTATGAGATCACCAGAAGATACATCATATTCTGAAATAAAAATGAAATAAGAAAACTAGATGTTTATTTAACTAACATTTTCCAAATTTTATATCAGAATTGACTTGGCTACAAAATCTCATGATTTTGTAGCCAGTGTTATTATTAGCAACAAAAATTCAAATCAATCTAGATTGATTAGAAAAATAACAATAAAAACACAATTAAGATACAAAAACAATCTTACCATTCAACTGATAACAAAAAATCGAATTACAATATCTCAGAGTTGATCACAGCCTTCACACTGTCGGCTTTTTTAATTATGATATTGCATGTCCTTTTCAAACATTTTCCTTATCTTTGTGCATTGATCTTGAGCTCACGGTTTTTATTTGTCAATGAGTCATTTTGAGCCATAAGAGCCTTGATCTTTTCTTGAAGGATGGGGATATCTGTCTAATATTGACCTATCCAATGTAAACAAACTTCACAATGTACGGCAGGGGAAATCGGTTGAGAAAGAGCATGGCTATGTGTTAAAACACTACCATTGTCCACTGTCGGCCGTTGACCGATTTTGATACCTATAAATTCCTTGGTGTCTTTCAAACATGGTGGGAGATTATCCACATAATTGAATGGTTGATCTGGTTTAGATAAATTCGGATATTCTTGTGCTAGAAACCTCTCGATCTCGGAGTCATAATCGTCATAGATATCGATCGAATCAATCAAGCTCACATGAGATTTGGATTTATTTCGTAAACTCCTTGAAACGAGTTGGACATGCCTCTTATTACGAAACCCTATCTCTTGATTTTTCTTTGACTGTTTGCATGAATGTTTGTTGTTGGTTTTTGCAGTGGGATTAGGGAAAACGATTTGTTCGCGCTTAGAAGTTTTAATAAGCCTAGAACTAGCATCTTGTTGCTCACACAAAGGTTGATCATGCAATGTTGTTTCATAAGCATTTTCACACAAGAAATATGGCCTGTCACTAGACCTAATAAGAGGCTTCTCTATCATCATCTTATCCATTACAGGAGTCTCTAGAGGGTTTACTGTAATGAAACCATTACGGGCTACAAAACCGTCCCAATATTCACCGAGCATTTTCAAATGATGAACTACCAATAATTTAATCATCCCATGGTGAAAAAGGCTTGAATCCAAGCTCTGTTTCTTATACCTCTTTTCCATTTTATACAAACTTCTTAATAAGTAAAACGACATGTTTAATTGGAAACCGATAAAATGCATGAGCAGTCTTATGTGGTAAAGGAACACCAAGCCAAAATGGCCTTCACAGGTGACAAATTGTCTTAAAACTGCCAAAAACCCATGCCATCTAACCTTGAGTAAGGAGATCGGAATACCTTTGTCACAACATTGAATTTCTCGAGAGGTGACAAACAGACTCCATGGTACCTCATCCAAATTTGAGTTTTTAAACCATTTTTGAACTATGAGAGGGAGACCCGTTGCTTCACTTAGAAATTTTTCGGTGATCTCCAACTGGATATCACCCACCTTGGCTCTGCATCCATCAAATGTGAGGCAGAAATATTTGGCCACTTGCGAGTTATAACCCTGGAATTTCTTGATGAACACATCCCATCCTAGACTCTTCAGATCCTCACTCGCATCATCATACAACAACAAAGTTTGGGAGTCATTTGGCTCAACTCGGACGACAGGGGCCATAAGGGTTTGAACAAACAGTCACAAAGGCGACCAGAACTCACTGTGGACTTAAGAGGTAGCAGCAACAGAGGAAAGTCTGAGCCAAAAACAAAGGATTAAAACTAGCAGTTACCCTAGCGCGACCATAATGTGATCATAAGGGGTAACAAGCCATGAAAATCGGGCATTTCAGGTAATGAGTGCTCTGAGTACAAAACGTAACTCAAGACCCTAACTTGTAATGAAGAATCTGTCGATTCAAAATGACAACTGAAATGAAGTACAGGGTATGTTCCAGGTGTGTTTAACTTCCATCATAGGTAATGGGTGAAGTCGATTTGCAAAGGTTAGGAGAAGATGTGTTTTACAAGCCAAAATCATATCGAAAAACTAAAATCAAAATCGATTTACCAAGAATTTTAAATGAAATAATCCTATAGTCCATTTGACAATCGATTCTTGGTATACAAAGCATCCAAGATGTAACTTTGAATCCAAGAACAACTCAAAATAACTATTTTATTGATATATGATAGGCTTAGAAAAATCATTAAAATGAAATAGATGTAAGCCCATTGATCTTTAAAAACCAAGCCTTGGATAGAATTATAATGCAAAATCAAATTTTCATGCTTGATTCATGCTTGCAGTCATGAATCAAGCATGAAAACGCAATATAAAAGTAAAACATGAGTAATCTAATATCTTTTTCATAACCCAACAATCACCCTCAAATATCGATGTTTAGGGGATAAGGTGATGGAAGCTACAAGAATTGTCAGTTGTCGCTTTAAAAGAAAAAATTATGTAGGGTTGCCAGCACAACTATGTGCCTTCATTCATTTCCCAACATTTTTACTTTAAGATCTTTGCATTTTTCTGAGGATATCACAACTTTGTGACTTCATTCATTGCCCAATGTTTTTACTTTATCCTTATTGTTTTCTGTGATTTTTAATGAATTGTCTAGGCATTGGGTGTATCTACCCATCTCCTTCTTCTGCATTTTCATTGAGGAATTCGCTCGTCTCTTTCCTCTTGGTTCCTCTGTGTGTTACCCAAAGCTTGACTGCATTTTTTTTTTACCTTCTCCCCATGATGGTTTTGGAGTGTTTAACCCCTGCATTTTTATTGGAGTGATTAACCCTTGCGTTTTTTATTGGAGTGATTAACCCCCGCATTTTTTATTGGAGTGATTAACCACTATTGTTTCTCCATCCTGAACAGTGCTTGACTGTTAGCATCTTCCTGGGCATGAAAACGATTTTTAGACTGTGTTTTCACTATCCTGAAATGATGCTTGACTATTAGCAACTTTTTGTAGCCTTGGCGTATGATTTAATCATGTTCTCACTATCCTAGAAATGTGTAAAGACTGCCAACAACTCCGTACCCCCAACCAATTGAAGATATTGCTCAGTAGCGAATCTTGTCGACCATATTTAGTATTTTACTGCCAGTGATATTAATAAGCATTATTAGTCTTGATAACTGACAATGTTGATGATGGAGCTCGCCTTTTGATAAAATATTGACAATTATTACTAATGAGGAGCCAAGAATGCAAAAATTAGATTTTTCTTATGATTTTCGACAACCTTCCTTAATCTAAGCCAGGGTGAAATATTTTGTTATTTTAATAGGGTGTTGATGAGAAGGACACCTTAGAATGTGATAATTATTACTAGATGTTCTTAAAGTCACTACACTACACATTCCTTTTACTTGAGAATGAGTTCTAGTACTTGTAATAACAAATTATATCAGCATTAGGGTTGTTCTCATTAAAATTTATGTAATAACAAATTTAATTGACTAAACATTTCATTTGGAAATTTTTATAATAGTCATTTTACTTTAATTATTTTCATTTAGTGTCAAACATGAGTCATAATGAATACATAATGCGCCTTGTGCATTTAATATTCGCAAGGAGTTGCACAAGTTGTGCAACTTCGGTTAAGATATAAAATGATTTTTATACACGCCATGTTGTTTCTCTACACCAACGTCACATAGACAGTGATATATCATTACACCTTGTTGATAAAATGGGGATTACTTTTGTGCAAAAGAACCTTACTTCCTTTATGTGTAAATGTTACATCATCTGATTTAATAAGAGTATTGTGCAAATTGAGAAACTGACTAGTACACTTAGACGCCTTTACTTTGACACCTTGCACCCTTTAAAATTATTGGTATAAGACAAGTTTATAACTTCTTGGTATATTAGCTTAAGGAGCATAGGCTTTATTCTTGTTGCTAAATGATTAAATAATTATGTTGAATTAATTGCGTAGGTGAATTTTACAATGTTTTTTTTAGCATCTGAGAAATTGTTAGCGATTGCAAAATCGTAGTAGATTACTTGCGCATGAATTTTGATGAATGATGTAGGATGGGTCATATGATTAGATTTATTTTTTGCCATGAATAAAATTGACGATTTACCTTGTGCCATGGATTATGTTGATGATTAAGTAATTAGGTTGATTTGCGCTATGTAATAATGATGATTCCTAAATGATTATGCTTTAGATTACTCGCGTGAATTGTAACAATGTTGATGTATGATTTCCTAAGTGCTTAGATTACTTTCATGCATTGTAATGATGTTGATTTATGTTTAATTCAGTATTTAGATCATGTGCACACCTTGGAAATAATGTTGATTTATGGTTGAATTTAGTAATTGATTAATTGTGTGCCTTGAAAATAAAATAAAGTTGATTACATTGTGCCTTAACTTATGTCATTGTACGATTGATTTAGTAATTAAATTCTCTTGCGCCTTGGAATTTATGTGATGTGTGATTGGTTATTAGAGCACTATTGCGCCATTCATTATCGTTGATGTTGTTGATTTAGCTAGTTGGTTTTGGACTTGATTGTGTTAGTGGGATGTAGAAACCTCCTTGTTCCTCAGAACAGTCGCCAACCCTGGGACCTTAAATGGTCAAAATCAATCGGATGAATCATGGGCTTGAGCATTGCTTATGTGTCTTGGAGGTCCTAACCTTACAGGGTAGGTTGGGTGGGTATTTTCTCTGTGTTATCTTTATGTGATGAGTTGATATTGCGTCGCCATTTATGATACGTGTTGATTTTGCGTCATTATCTAATGCGATGATTTGTTATTTATATGTCATTACTAATTATGATTGATGTGTTAGTTGCATCATTATGGATTACGAACATGAGTTGCTTGTAATGATTTTAATTATAATTTCATTGATTAGGCACTGTTATGAATTATGTGTTGACACCAATTTCCTAACGCTTAAAAAAAAGTATCCTTTGTGCTTTGTTTTCCTAGTCGTAATAGAGGGGTCGTTACATATGGTATCAGAGTGGGTTCAACCACACAACTTGGGACCATTACGCCTTCCACTGTATTAAACATTTGATTAATAATTTATAGCTAATTAAATTTATTTATGTCCCTGTAGGTAATCATGGTTAGAGGACATCGTGGTGCTAGGGGAGGAGGTGCGACGCCTCCAGTAGCATCCACACCATAAGGGTCTAACCCCCAAGGAGAAGAGAAATTCATTGGACAGGAGCAAATTGTTATGGGGGATGTGGTTGGGTTGATGAGGTCCTTTCATAGGATGTCAGAGGCCTTGATTAACTGACTAGATAGAGATGAGGCTAGGGCGCATGTACCCCATAAGGGTCCACAATGCACCCCAGTCAGTACTAGTAGCATTCACAGAGAACTCGAGAAGGTCAAGCTTCTCAAGTTCTTGTGTGCCAAGGATGGTGCAGCCGCTGAGGCATGGTTGGAGAACATTGATATGTGCTTCGCACTTCATGACTACACTTCCAACATGAAATTCTACATGGTGTTATTTCATCTGAAGGGGGGCACTCTTCTATGGTGAAAGACACTCCTACCACAATTGAACATGATCATCGAAGACATGTCATGGGAAATTTTCGAGAAACGGTTCTGGGAGAGGTATTTCTCAGAGGAATTCATTGAGCGTTAGCTCAATGAGTTCAACATCTTATGAAAAGGTGGTCGTATCGTTCCCGAGTATGAGGCTTGATTCATGGAGTTGCTTAGGTATGCTCTACATCTAAACACTGAAAAGCTCAAGGTCAACAAGTTTGTGTTTTGCATTAACGTTAACATTCATGCGAAAGTGAGGATCCTAATGCCTTAGACATTACATGATGTAGTACATAAGGCCCTCATAGCTGAGGAAGAGTTGATCAGCTAGAGTCAGGGAAGGACTCCTGCGAGACTGGAGAGATAGGCGACATCTAGTGTGCAACAACATCAGACACCAAATAAACATTCATCAAGGTATCGAGGTACTTCGAGAGGATCCACATTCATGACACCACAGTGACCAGCTCCTCAGCATCAGACTCCCTACAGGGGACCACAACACCAGCATCAATGTCGTCCGCAATAGCAATAGTTTAGGCATGTTCAACAAAACAGACCAGGATTTCAAGCTGGTGTGCCATCAACTTCTACTTCAGGGACCAGGAGTACTGGACTGAAGACTAGATGTTGGACATGTGGAGAGCCACATTACCAGCGTGACTGTCCGGTTGAGAGGGCCAGAGAAGTCGGGTCATCTAGACACACTACAGTTGGAGATTTGGGAAAGGCCCAATGGATTCATGTAGTGATGAATAAATTATAGGATGAACACCAATCTACTATGCTTGAGACATCAGGTACCATTGCTGACTAGACCTTTAATATTTTGATAGATCTCGGTGCTATAGAGAGAGTTATTTCTGGTGCAGCGCTAAAAATAATTAAGGTAAAAGAATTCGAACATGACAAGTTTAGATATGTGGAAATGGCTTCGGGTGCCAAGCAGAAGGTTGGAGGAAAGGTTATAGACTTTAGCCTTAACCTGGGAGATTTTTTAAAGAAGGCCAATCTGTATGTAACAATCTTAGGATATTATGACGTTGTGATTGGTATGGACTGGTTGGAATCTCATGATACGATACTCAACTGTAAGACGAAATGGTTGAACTTGACTGATGATGAGGGACATAGATGAGTGATTGTAGGAAGAAACCAGGGAATTTCTTAAGGTTCATTTCTTTAATACAGCTATGGAAGAGCATGCGCAAAGGATGCAAGCTATATGCAATCTTGGCGTTGAATGAAAAGGGTGTTGTATAAGGATTAGAAAACCTTTAGTTAGTACGAGAGTTTGCAGATGTGTTCCCAGAAGAGTTACCAGGTTTTTCCCCCGAAAGAGAGATGGAATTTACCATTGAATTAAAACTTGGAACTGAACCAATAGAAAGAACTCCTTATCGGATGTCGACCCCTGAGTTACAGGAATTGAAAATGCAATTGAAATATTTGTTGTACCTAGTAATTATACATCCAAGTGTGTCATCTTGGGGTGCACCTGTTATTTTCATATGGAAGAAGGATGGGTCATGGAGACTCTATATTGACTACTGTAAATTGAACAAGGCAATGATCAAGAACCAGTATCCATTGCCAAGAATAGACGATTTTATTGACTAAATGAAGGGCGCGAATGTGTTTTCAAAGATCGACTTGAGATCAGGATATCACCAGTTGTGGATCAAAGAGGAAGACATTCCTAAGACCGCATTCAAGACAAGGTTCAAGCATTACGAGTTTATCATTTTGTCGTTTGGACTAACAAACACCCCAGGGGTATTCATGAGCTTGATGAATGGGGTGTTCCACAAATACTTAGACAAGTTTGTTCAAGTATTCATTGACGACATATTGATATATTATCAGATGATGGAAGAACATGACAAAAATTTGTGCTTGGTACTACAGTGTTTACAAGAGAACAAATTATACGGGAAAATGTCGAAATGCCCTTTTTATCAATCAAGGATTCATTATTTTGGGCGTGTTATCTCCGACAAAGGAATCATTGTGGAGCCAACGAAGGTAGAGGATATTATGGAATGTCCTATGCTGATGAACATACCGAAATTACATAGCTTCATGGGTTTAGCAGGATATTATCGATGGTTCATCGAAGGTTTTTCAAAGATAGCAAATCTGATTATGAAATTACAGAAGAAAAGAAAGAATTTTGTATGGACCAAGAAATG